>VZTD01000671.1:767073-909537 GCA_013397725.1 Rhagologus leucostigma
ACCAAAAAAAAAAAAAAAAGAATAAAAGAAAGGTTAAACTACAGAACAGACTTTACAAGTGTTTTCAGCTTCCCACTCATCATCAATGCCCAAAGCAGAAGCGAGTCAGAAAACAACTGGAGGTACTTAAAGCAACTCAAAGTAATCGTCTGAGTAGTGCTTAAAGTGTGAGGGTTTGAGTAGGAAGACAGGGTTTGAGCCAACTGCTGTTGCCTTTCTGGGGAGGCTTTGCTCAGAGGTGTTTACTTCCTCATGCCTTCATGGAGATGTGGCAGTCTATGAAAGCACTCCGCCTGGAATTAGATGAAAATGGTTTAAAAAAAAAAAAAAGGAGGGGGATGTTTTAGGTCCTGTCACAACAAGGAAAAGCTTAAAAAAGCTCACCCAAATATTTATCAAAGGTAAGACATGCTGTACACTTAGGAAATGGATGAAGAATATCAAGGTGTGGGCCTTCTGGTTTGCTGAAAGAGAAAATCATTACCAGAGCATCCAAAAATACCACTTCACCATCTCAGAGAGGAGGCGCTTGAGTGTGGATTTATATATGGAAGGCCTTCTGCCGCAGGGATGTGGATGGAGGCTGGCTTCAGGCCCAGGAGGTCCTGCAGAGTTTATTTACACTGATTTATACATCTTTACCCATGGGAGGCAAACCCAGGAGGAAGGGACAAGGGTTCTCCTGGCTATACAGCATCCCACTGGTCAGTAGAAACCTGGGAATGAAGGAGCATCCCAGATGGGAAAAGCATGGTCACCCTTGGTTCAGCACAAGGATATTTAGATAAAAAGAAAACAGATACATTTAAACAAGCTGATGACTTTAGTGTTAACATGTGATTTCTGAATAACTACCAAAACACCAGGCAGGAAACTGTGTGGTTTTGAAAGTATCTGTTGAAGGCGTTCTACGTGTTCAGAGGAGTGACTCCATCTTCAGTTAAGAAAGCAGAAAAGAGTGGGCTGATCCTTGGAGCAGGGGGAAACCCTGCCCACATGTGAGCCTGCAGTCTGGGCTCTCATGAGTAGGTTACCACAAAGGAACCATCAGCTGGGAATAGACAGGACACTCAGGAGAACCTTGGTAAGAAAATTACATCAACCCCAAACGATGAAGACATTGAGACCCAGTTCCCCTGTGCACCAGTGCTGAGCAGGAGGGATAAGCCAGAAAATTTCCTTTGAAATTCTGTCCCCTACAGGCTCAAAGCAGCCAGAGTATTAGAGAGACTTTAAAAAGTGTCATTATATATTTAATTAATTCAGAAATTTGTGTTTCTCAGTTTGTGGCTCCTAGCACAAGCAGTACTGCAGCCTGCACAGATGTTGCTAAGACCTTTGACACCCCCAAGAGTTACAAGACTCTCAAAAGCACATGGAGATGACTGGGAAGAGACACACCACAGATGACAGCAATTGGAGACTGACTTCTTTGTCCATCGCTGCTGTCTGAGGCTGTCAGCCATGTCCTGTCTGATGCTCCAGCCATGCTGAGACATCTACAGTACCAAACACAATGTTTGTCCATGCACTGTTCTGTTACTGGTGCTTTTCTAACCCAACCTCTGCCGAGGAGTCGGCTGAAAGGCTTGGGGCAATGGCAAAGGCAGGAGGTGTTTTTGTGCCCTTGGATACTGGAAGAATTCCAACCTGTCCTGACAGTAAGAATCCTCCTCTCTGGTGCCCGTCAAGGGGCTGTAAAAATGAGCCAGTGCTTCAGCCCACTTTCAAGTCCTACTTGACCAAAGCTGATTGTGGTGTCGTGTCCTGTTGTCCCCTTCCACCCCATGCTTGGACAGAGGGGATAAAGCCATTCTGTACCACACCATCTCACCAAAATGCAGAGGAGGTGCTGACAGCCCCACAAGGGACCTCTCTGCAGAATTTCTCTGAATTATTTAGTTACTAAAGAAGGTTTCAGTGCTTTACACAACATCTTAAGAAGCAAGTTAGCCATATCCTGACAGAAAATCCACTCTCCTCCACACAGGCAGGTGGTGGGTTTAGCCCTTTGTGAGCTCTCAGAAGCACCAGATGATATGCACAGCAAAGTCTGAGTCTTGCATTTGCTGTAGCTGACACACGCTGTTCGCTGAAAGAGAATTAGCCTTTTCCTCTGCGAAACTGAGCGTTAAGAGCTAGTCCAGCTGCTAGTAAACGGCAATTAGGCTGCTAAAAGCCCAGGTTGCTTGTGAAAAATAGGACTTGAGCTCCTGAAACACGCAGGCCCTCTTTCAGCCTGGTTTTTCATTACTTTTCAGTCTCTAACTTGATCTAGTGTTAGAGCTGAGATGCAGCTGGCTTGGGATTAGCCATTAAAATAATGAAAAAACCTGTAAGACAACTGTAAAACAACAATTTCTTCCAGGCATGCAAAACAGTTGTGTTTGCCCTTACAGAATTGCCTGTGTTTTGTTTCAGGTCCTGGCTTTGTAGATAAAGGAATGTGAGAACATAACGAGCACATCAGCCTTATACTGAGTTCAGATTAGGCACAGCAGAACCACCAACGCAGCAGCTATTTAGTCAGAAAGAAAGAAGCATATGAGGTCAGAGTGACATTATCTCACGTGGCACTGAAGGGAAACGTCCCTTCAGTTTATCACAAGATGCTGGGCACCTGCTAACCACCCCCCCCAGGGTGAGCAGATGTGCCACATCAGAAAACTAGAAAAAATTCTGTGTGCCAGTAAATCTTCTGCTAAATTCTCTTTGCAGAGGTTGATAGAAACAAAAGTTATGATGAACGAAAGGGGAGTGCACAAGCCCGCTTGGCAAGGGTGGGTCTTCCAAAGGACATGTCTGAAGTGTTTCTGTGGAGACATTTTGCTTGATTTTTGTCCCAACTCTCACAATATTCAGCACTTTTGCAGGTCTTGGAACCACATGTCCATATATCACTTTTAGCTCTTACTTTAAAAGAAACAACTGGAAGTCATAGCCTTAGGAAGCAATAGACTATGATCCCGGGGAGAGTTAAAGAAATGGAAGTTAAGTTCAGGTGACCTGAGCGTGGTGGTGATGTGATTGGTGAGGGCTCAGGTCAAAGAGACCATCCATCCAGCGTGAGGAGGGCTCTCCAACCCCTCAGCTCCACTCCAGCCTTGCTGTAGCCTTGCCAGAAGTAAAATATTGGAAATGTGGGTGACAGCTTAGATTACACATTGTTAGAAACAGCCAGGATAATCTGCCGCCAGCTCCCTAAAAGGAAATCTTCAGCTAACAAATATGCTCCAGCCTTTTGAGCTGGCAGATAACGATGGAACAGTGGATAAAACATAGCTGGATACCAGGGAAGTGGTGCTGTGCAGAAGGGTGTGTCACCAGGCCAGAGGAAGCAGTGTGGGGCAGGAGAGCTGCTCCTGGAGCAGCTTGGCCAGGAAGAGGAAGAGGAAGGTGGAGAGTCAGGTTTTTGGGTGTTGCAATGTGCCACACTGCAGCCCTGGCACCGTGGCTGTGCCAGTGCCCTGCTCTCAGGGACAGCCAGCACAGCTTGATGGGCTTTGTTCTCCTCATCAGGGGCTTCATCATGGCCATACGTCATCTCCATGTCCCTCCTGTGACACTACTGCACATGGTTTTGCTAGACAGATCCAACAGTGGGTCAAAGAAAAGCATCAGCTTCCTTGTTTATAGAAAAACTCTGCATGAGACATCCCTGCCCTTCTCGAGAGCAAACAGCATCTCCATGAGTTCCAGTCAGGTCTGTCCCATATAAGGCTGTGAGAGCTCCAGGCCAGGGAAGTGCTGAGGTTTCAGGTCCCTTGGCATCCCAGGATCCTGGGAAGGTGGCCCATGGTGCTGCAATGCAAATGCATCACAGTGTTGCTGCAGCTGCTGCCGTCACCGCCAGTAACACAGGACAGGCAATACTGGATCTGTTCTGAGGGTAGGAACTTTGTGGACATGGATTTTGCTCCTGCTGAGAAAGTCTCTGGATCAGCATGTCTCGGCTCATGGAGACTTCTCCTGCTGAGACATTTTGAATAAATTCTGCATAAACCTTTCTGGTATGGTAAAAATAATAATAACGAAGTGGCAAGACACAGAAAGTGTACGCACAGCGGAAACCAAATTTGGAATGATTTAGGTGATTCAGGCTTTTTTTGGGGGCAGTAAGCAGCTAGTGCAGCTCACCACATGCTCGCACAACCCAAGAGCTTGAAGCCAGCTTGAATGAATGATTCATCATTCCGCACACGCTCCGGCTCCTCCGCCACTCCAGCCTGTACCCAGCTGGATCTCAGGAGAAATTCCTAGAGTGTGTAATTGTGTATAATGTGATCATCCTGCAGCAGGAAATAGGTTTGTAAGCATTCTTAGCCAGTACAATCGATGTCGTACAGATATGGTCTGCAAGGAAACAAAGTGGAGATACATATTGCAGCGAGTCACTGGAGAGCCGACGCGGCCTTCTGGGAAGGACATGTTAGGCAGGGAATGTATTTAAGCCCAAACAGTCACGGTACACGTAGTACTTCATTTTAAAATGTCTCAGCGTGACCGTGCTCAGAGCGAGGGGGGAGATGGTGACCTGCGAGCCCCCAGCAGCAAGGCCAGATGCGGGGGACACCCCTTCGAGAGAGGCAGGACCGGGCTGGAGGAGGCGGAGCACGGTGCCCGGCGGGGTTATGTGGTGTAGCTGCAACCTCGTCCCGCAGCTCGGCCGTGGCCGTAGGGACCCGCAGGGACCCGGCACAGCGGGGTGAGGGCTCGCAGGCTCCCGGCAAAGCGGGCACCCCTCCCCAGGGGAGCGCAGGCTGAGCCCGCAGCACCCTCTAGAGGAACGCGGCCACCCAGCCCTCGGCTTCAGGGAGGGTTTGGATCCACTGGAAAGCATCACTCCAGCAATGTTTTTTTCCTTAGGGGGGTTTAATCCATTGCTGTGCACCAGCAGAATATCGGGCCCCAGCACTGCTGAGCCCGAGCAGCATCAGGTTTCCAGGTGGTCCTTCCTGGTGCTTGAGAGGATTGAGATGGGCAGTGCTGTAGGCAAGGGCTGGAATGGAGAGGGCGAGGTGGATCAGAGGCTCCCCAGCAAAGAGGGAAGCAGCACCCAGGGGAAGTCCTCCAAGCTCCTACCTTGCAGGGCTCCAGGTGTGTCCCCAGCTGCAGTCGGCATTGTCTTGGTGGCAGGTTTAACCCAAACTAGAAGTGCAGGTGTGGAGATGAACACGTCACTCACAACATGTGGTCCCTGTAAGATGCAGCTCAGTTTAGCCCAGGAGCCCCGAGCTGTAGGCACGGCATCCTTCAACCGTGGGCTCTGCATCCCCACACACACCTGGACAGAGCAGCTGTGTCAGGCCAAGAAGAGTGAGGTGGATTGTTACCTAGGAGTGACCTGTCAGTGAAAACTGTGGATTGGGTGGATTGTTACCTAAAAGTGACCTTGAAGCCACTGTAACGTGATCCCAGCGTGGCTTAAATTCCTACATGTGATTAAATGCCCGGGTTACATCTGCATTACTCTTTCCAGCCAGGATGTGCTGCCCAGCACACAGTCCTCGAAGATGTGTGGGGATCCCCCAGGATTCGCTGTGCAGGAGACATGAGACACCCGTGGAAAAACATCCTCTAAGTGCTGTGCTAGTCTGTGGCTACAGCTGTGGCTTGTGGCTACAGCTGTCTTTGTTTCTGGAGTTTCCCAGTTCCATATCTGATACTGGTCAAAATGGGGCTTCTCTATATAAACATTAACTCTACCTTAAATTACTTCCATATACAGTACCTAGTTCATATTTCTGCAGTTACATGCTTTTATATTTTTTTTCACAAACCATGTACCAATTTCAAGAGGAAGCATGTCTGAAATGTGAAAACCTGAAAATGTAAAAAAAACCACCAAAAAACCCAAAGTCTCAAACACGTCTTTCAAGTTGAAATTAAAAAATGCTGGGCAAGCATGAGTCCTCTCCTGACGGACCCATTTTCTCTTTCTGTCTTGAATATACGATGTGCAGGTTCCATCCTGTGAATCTGCTGGGCTTGGCCGGGCCCTTTAATGTGCATTTTGTCTGAAAAAAAGTGGAATACAGAAGATAACTCAGGGAAGAGAGTAGAAACGCTTTTCTGCCTGTTTTGTGAAAGGAACAAGGATGAATCAGATAAATGCCAAAGGCAGGACACCAGAAGCAGGATAAAGCCACAAGATGGGATAGAGGTACGGAACACCTCTGCTGTAAGGCTGAGAGAATTGGGATTGTTCAGCTTGGGGAGGAGAAGGCTTTCGAGTGACCTAATTATGGCCTTTCAGTACCTGAAGGGAGCCTGCAAGAAAGATGGAGAAAAGGACCTGGAGTGACAGGACAAGGGGGCATCGCTTCTAACCGAGATTAGGTTTAGACTGGATATTAGGGAAAAATTCTTCCCTGTGAGGGTGGGGAGGCCCTGGCACAGGGTGTACAGAGAAGCTGTGGCTACCCCATGCCTGGAAGCGTCCAAGGCCAGGTTGGACTGGGCTTAGAGCAAGGTGGGATAGTGGAAGGTGTCTCTGTCTTGGGCAGGGGGTGGAGCAAGATGAGCTTTAAGGTGCCTTTGAACCTGAATCATTCTGTGAATCTGCTACTGGTATCTCACTGGGTGACAGCCCACCCTGCCCAACCCCTGTGTCCCAGGTGGCCTCAGCTCTCCCATTCCAGGAAGGATCCAGAAGCATCCTTGTGATGTGTCTGCTTTAAGCTGTGCTTGGCTCTGGTGGATTCCCCAGCTGGAGAGGTGGGTCCAGCTCTTACCTGAACTTCCCTTGTGCCCACACCACCTTCAGTGGCCCTCAGCTTCCCAATGGGTGACCTCCAGCTCACCTGCCCCAGCAGGACTCCAGTTAAACACCCAACCCTTGGCCCAGGGCAGGTTTCCCAGTCAGGATATTCCGTACCCACAGGCCACCTGCTGGGCGCTGAGCAGCACTCTGGCAGCACCCTGCTGCCACTGGGCACCAGAATCTCCAGGGAATAGACACCTGTGATCTTCATTAACACTGTCTCCCTGTCCCCCTTTCCTTTGTCCTCAAATGGGAACTCACAAAATATTTAATTATTGAGATCGGGCTGAATATGGAGAGATTACTCATCACTGATTCTAGGGATAAACACTTTCCTTTCCAGAATAATTTCTTTTTAAACAACTCCCCATCTCCCTTTCTCCAAATTAATTTCCATCCCAGCCATGAGCCTCTGTAGAAAATCTTGCCATAACCATTTTGAGCTAAATATTCTCTCTAATCAATCAAAGCAGTGGAACCAATTTTGAAACTGTCACTTTTAATTTTTCCAATAAGAAAAAAATCAAGCATTTCATTCACAGTGCTGTTGTGATTCAAGCTCTTCAAACCTTCGCTCCACTGCATCAGCGCTTCAGAGCTCTACTTGAAAATGTGAAGAGCCGGCACAATTGCAGAGAAACTAAAATAAATCGATTTTTAGCAGTGAGAAGAAACCTGTTTCTTCATGTACCCTTAGACCTAGCTCACAAAACCTTTTCTTTCTTTCTTCCTTTCTTCCCTGTTTTCCTCCTCAGCACAAAAATAACTACAGCATACTGGGGATTTCATGCATGCAAAAGGCTGGCACTCATTAAAGTTGATGTGTTATTGAGAGCTCGGTGCATAACTGCCAACGAAGGGCCAGAGAGCAGATGTGCTGGGTGCCGGGGTGTATGAGAGGTTTCCTTCTGCCTCTGGCACAAGATTCCTGCGGACACATCCACGATGGAGGAGCTGACCTGTGGGAGGAGGCAGGAATAGCCTGGGCACAAAAAATGGCTGGAGAAATCCCTGCTGGAAAGAACAGGTTGTTAAACACACTGGCAAGGGCACTTAGTGTTCAGGGTAGACGTGGGCTGTGTTCCTGCTCAGCGAGGAGCCGTCAAATGGAGGCTTTGCAAGTCCTCCAGTGAGCAAACAGGAACATTCTGGTCAGGGGAACGTCAGGGGGAGTTTTGCCATTGCGTTCCTGCCTCCCCACACAGTGAGTGCCAGCCACAGCCGTAAGCTGGCATTCACTTCTGCTTTCAGGGATGGATGTGAACACAGTCAGGCCCTGTAAGAGCACTGCAGGAGAGGGAAAACAGCAAAAGCAGCAACAGTGCCCTCAAGTTGGGCCCCTACTTGAATCCAAAACAGAACCCGCCAGCTACTAAGAAAAAGTGAACTCTATCCCCACCAAAACCAGGACAACCATGCAGAAAAGGGAAAGGATCATTCCTACAAATTGATACCTGAACTCCCTATGTTCAGGACGACTTCCAGTTTCACATTAATTTCACACCAATACAGTCTCAACTGTGATCCCACGGCTCTCCTGCTGCTCGCACGGAAACCGAGCAATGCCGGCAAGACACCGCCAGCCTCAGCTGTGGCTGCCCTGTGTGACCCCACAACCACCCTGCTGCCAGCCAGCACCCTGGGCTCAGCACCATGCACCCAGCAGCGACTGTCAGGTCCCACATTGCTCCTGCTTGCTGCTGTCTCCTCTTCAGGAGCCCGTAAGTGGGATTCAGGAGGCACAGAATCAGCAGGGAGATGCTGGAGTGGCAGCAGAAGCCAACGGTGTCACTCAGCAGCTGCCTGATGTCTCTTACCAACCCCCTGCCTCACCCTCTGGCTCTGTTGTATTGGTTTATTGTGTCTGTCGAGGACACAGATTAGGTTTGGAAGTTCTGAAGATGCGGAGAGCCCTCTGGCATCTCAGGAAGGAGATGAAACCTAAGAAATGGAGAAGCTAATATGTTTTCAGTTTGCAAGAGAGCTTGGAAATGCCACTGATGCTTTATTCATCTCTTCTGCCCCTGGAAGACAACAGGCAGCTGCTTCTTCCTCTCTCTGCTGAATTTCCTTTACTGGAAGTTAAAAGAGACAGGGGCAAGTTAATTCTATTTTGGAGACAGCATTTTTGTCTATGCCTTTCATAATGCTTTTGGATTATTAAAACTCCTTTAAAACACGACTTTTCAATCTATTTAAGAAGTCCAATTTTCTTTCTCTGCTGTTTCACCCCAGCAATTTCTCTCTCCCAGGAAAACCCAAATGACTCAAGTCTAGCCATTTTTATTGCAGTTCTGGGCCTTTCCCCATCACGTCTTGGCTGCTGATGCAGAGCAAGGACAGAACTCAACCCAAGGCAGGATCAGGCCCCCAAAACAAGGAGAAATTACACCAAAGCCAAACGTTCTGACATAATGATCGGTTGTATTTTCAGTCCATTAATACACATTCATTTACCAGATACAAATGGAGTGGAAAGGAAAGCAATTGTTAGCAGGAACAAGGATACAAAACTCAATTCCAGCAGCCTTCACAGAAGGGATATTCAGTGTCATAGCAGCACTGTCGGAAGGGAGGGACGCACAGAGACCTGCGCTCACACCCCAAGTGGAAGCTCTCCTTTTGTGGATTAGTTTAGCTAGGGACACAATTTTTTAAAAAAACAACATTCCCAAAACTGTGACTTTTGGACACTTTTTCTCATTTCCCTAGTGTCAGGACTAGGGAAAGTTGGAATTATTTACATAGAGGAGACTTTATGAAAAGACACTGGAAAGTTAAAAATAGAATAACCACAAATACTGGAAAATACAACAAGAAAGCAGGCAGGGAAAGGAAAATAGGAAAAAAAAAGTGACACCCCAAGAGGATCACTGCATTCAGTGGTCAATGTATGGTTAGTGGGGCGGCTCCACTTCAATACACTGAGATTCACATGCTGGCCTTGATTCACTGCCATGAACTTACACTCTGGGTTTAAAGCAAGATGCTGCAAAGCTCCTGGCTTCAGCAGCATCTCAGCAGTGCAGCAGCGATTGCCTGCTTGAAACCGTTTGCAGAATGAGTGCCACAAGCTGTGACAGTTCTCCTGGGGCACCCAAGAAGTGCCAAACTCTGCTCATATCCTGGTCTGGACACCGCTGGTTTTCTTCCCCTTGGCCACCACAGCACTGCACCATGAAAGGCTCTGCTGCTGGTGAGAGGCGTCAGCTTAGACCAGCATGGATTTGGGGCTCCACATTCAGCAGGAGAGGGAAAAGGCATTATCCTACAGTACTCTCATACTTGTATGGGAGTGTGCCCACAAACGCAGCTCTGTGCCCAGATACAACCCCTGACTGTCCTTGCTACAAGTGCTCAGAGCTCGTTACACTGAAATAGCAACAGCAAACCACATCTGCACTTGATTGTACAGGGAAGCTCCCTCGGAAGGAAAAAAAATATCGTAAATTATTCATGGAAGAGTCCCAGCTAGGCAACACCTGCACCGAGGTTCTCCCAGGGACAGCACTAGGATTGTAAAATCATGTCGTGAAACTTGACCGAAAGAAAGGAAAATGGAGCGTTTGGGGTTTAATGCACCAAGTCAGGGCACAAACCGAGACCAAGAGACCAGAAACTGGGCTGAGCACTTCGCCCCTTCCACAGAGCACTGGAGTGGTTCTCCTACAAATTGTTTTTTAGTACAGTTCTTGCAGACAATGGCGTTTTATCCCTCATTTTTAAAATCATGCATTAACTTCACAGTGAAACATTTATCCAGTCCAACATCTATACAGCAAAACACAGATTTTAAAATATCAGACTATTAAAATTTAAGGAAAGGAGTGTGAGTTCTCAAAGTGGCATGTGTTAAGGAATAAATTAAAGGGAAAAGAAGTGTTCTACTCAGGTTGAATTACAAAATAAAGTCTGAGCCTGGGAGAAGTTCTCATTTCTTGTAACTCTAACAAATAAATGCCACAAGAAACAGTTGATGTTTCTGGGGTTGCTAGTGCTTGAACCCACACCAGCTGTTCCAGCTCTGGGTATCGTGGGTGACCCCCTCCAGTTTGAAGCCCGCGCTGGTATGACAGACTAAGCAGTAGTGATTGTTCAGGTGCAGAAATCAACTCTCTCAAGGTGTTCAACCTCACAGGCTTCTTAATATAAGAAACAAACATCTAGCTGACAGGACCCAAGGAGCCAGCTCCAAACAGCACAGCCCATGGTGTGAATGAGTGGGGCCTTCACCAGGAGTGGCTCCAGCCCTGTTGTCTGTTTGGGGTGAGCAGTGCTGCTTCCATTGGGATCCTGGTGGCCCCACAAGCCCCTGGGGCTGCTGGGATCTATCTCCTCACTGTGCCGAGGCTGCCGTGCACACCCGGCTGCATTTGAATGTTACTAAATTCCTGGTATCAGGAGTTTAGCACCAGCACAGGGAAGGGATGAGCAGCGCGGTGCCTCTGTTCCCACAGGGGGGAACCTCCTCCCCAGCACAGAGCCAACACCAGGCCTGTCTGCTACCTCAATAATGAAAGACCTTCTTAATTAGCACCTTTTCATACAGAATCAGTCAATTACATCTCCCTCCATGGCTCTGCTGTGTCACTGGGCACCAGCAGCTATCACACAGTGGGGAGCATTGCAGAATGGGTGGTTTTTCCCCAAAGCAGCCTGGCAGAGGGGTAGTTAACAGCCCTGGAGTTAGGAGGCCCCAACAATTAGCTACCTACCATTTTAAAAGGCAATGTAAGGATAATCTAACAATTATAAAAACCTTTACTGATATGAGGATGGGGAGAATAAGAGCACTTAGAAGGTGACAGGAGTGTTGCACTTCAAGGTTCAGTGTCTAGGTAGTGGGGTTGAACACTTTCTGACTCTGAACATGGATCTGTGTGAGTGACAAGGATTCTCTGGCAGGCTGTAATTGTTTAAAGTCAGCAGCTTCAGTCAAACTGAAACAGCTAAAAACATCAGGAGAGACAAGCTCTGAACCCGCACTGATGTGAAATCACAGGACACCTTTGATCTTTCTCGACTGTAAATGGTCAGGGCACACATGGCTTCGGCTCTGCAAGGGGTGACCCGGGGTCAATTTTTTTAAGGGAAAAAAATCAAGGGAACATATTTATGTGCTTACAGCATGCCAGGTAAAAGCATCAACCCCCCAGATTCAATCACATAAATGCTGCACATGCACTTCCCAAAGGTGAACCAGACCACAGATGCACCAGCCAGAACGGAGTGTAAAAAAGGCAGCTGCACCTACAAAACACAAATGTAAAACAGTGGAAGCTGTGGGAATGGGCGGAGATTTGGAAGAACATCTGGGGTTTGTTCCCTGTTTGGGTGATGCAGCAGGTACAGAATTAGCTGGTGCCTATTTACAGGTCTGAATACAGGAGGCAATCAGCTAAAATGGGGTGCCATCTATGTTTTGGGGATAGCTAGGTGACCAGTGGGATTCTTTTCCAGTTAACAAACTGTTGGAAGAGCCAGAAAAGGAAAAAATAAACTCTCCTGTGAACTAAAATAAATACCAGTTCACTGGGCCTTTTGACCAAGGAGTGTTGGGCACAGGTATAACCCAGCTAGGGAAGGGGCAGCAGAAGAGCTCAGCCTCCCACTCCTCCAGATCCAGCTCTCCTTAGGTGTTTTCTAATGCTCTGTTCTCCCAGCGCCTGACACAGCACTGCAGACTGCCAGGAACACCTCAGGTTGGAACTGGACATGAAACTGGGAGACATGGCTCACTGCAGGACGGAGCACGGGGTAAGGCCCAGGCTGGTGCCCACCACACGAGGCCCTAGCCCAGGAACAGTAGTGTTTTTCCCAGGATGCTGGATTGAACTGCTGCTTCTCTGCACAGGGAGATGCAAAAGAGCTTTGGAAACCACCTTACAGCAATGGAAAACAGGAATGTGCATGCTGAGTTCTACCTCTGCTTGGGAAGACAGGTCCTGCATGACTGAGTTCAAGGTTCTGGCTGGTTGAGTAACAAAGCAGAGCAGAGACAAGGCTTTGTTACCTGCTCCCCTTCCCCCTTGCATTCACCCCCTCTACAAACCCACACGTCAGCTCAGTCTGAGCATGGTGTCAGCTTAATGGCCTTTCCCTTCTTTTAAATAGAGGGAAAGGGATGGAAATTAAAATCTACCCAAACCCCCAAGATAAACGCACAAGCAGAGTGCAGAAGCTTGGTTCAGCTCATGCTGGCTTTTGAGTTTCTGTCCTATTACATGCAGTGCCTTGGCTTCCTCTGGCTCTGGACACCTCAGGCTTGAGCTGGAACCTTGATCCTGTCCTGAGGAAAACAGTCACACTCAGTGGGACCAAACTGACGTGCTGTGTGTCTGTAAAGGCCAGCAAACTCCAGTGATGTCCAGCACCGCCAGCTCCACTGAGACTGCCCTCTGCCAAGCCTGAGGGCTGCTGATTGCTCCAGCTGCAATAGAAAGAGGATTTTTTCCCCCCAAAGGGATGAAGATTCTGATACACGATTGTTAGTCTGTTTCCCTTTAAGAAGTGAAACACTCAGAAAGCTGCAGGACAGCCCAAGGCAGCAGCAAGTGGCACTTCCCGACAGCGCCAGGGCTGCACGACGTGTTCTGATGGAGTGTGGAAGAGGTGAGATGAGGAACTCCAGCAAGCCAAGGGGCCAAAGCCTGAGAAGCAGCACACGCAGCCCACGACTCCTGTGCAGCCACAGCACGATCACAGTACAAACGCAACCACAGGATACAGCTGGCAGTGGTGACAACATCGATTGGGAGTCAGTTCCTGTCCTAGGAAGTAGCCTGCATCCTTTAGATGCTCAGCACATGCCTGAAGAAGTAACTCCTCCAGAGGTTAAACTTCTCATCTGCCATCATTTCCAAGTCTTTCTGCTCCTCTTGTCTGCTAGTGTCGATTTGCTTCAAGTTTCTCCACCAAAATCCTTAAGAAAGGCACATTAGCTTGGCGGAGAAGCTTTTTGTCTCCTTTCACTTTCCAAAACCACATATTTTTCATTAACTTCTCTCCTGAGAACAAGACTTTAAAACGTAAAGCAGTCTGCATCTTCTTAAGTCCAAACCTCCATGGGTACCATGGACTCCTTTGTTCCGACAGAGGGAAGCAAATACTCTTCCTCCAGAAAACGAAAGGGGAATTGTACTAAAAACCCACGAATCTTTTTTAATTCTTCTGCTGCTTTCACAGGATCATCATTTGCTAATTTGGGCTTGTTGATGAAATCACGCAGTTGGGTTAAATTATTCACCTCGTCACTGGGAAGGCATCGAAACACCTGAACAAAACAGAAAGAAGAAGTCGCCTGTCAGTGTGGGGAAATGCTGCAGTGCAGAGTTCCTGAGAAAGACCAAAGCATGCAGTACAAATTCCCCAGGATGGGAGTGACTGAATTAACAGCCCAGAGAACAGGGAGGGAAGAGGTCTGTGCCTGTCCTCGATGAGGCTGGAGCAGGCAGAGGGGAAGCTCCAGGGCCTTTTCTGATCACTGCAAAAGCTCATTAAAAGACAGAAGTAAAATTTGCTTCTACTCCAGTTACACTGTGGCTAATTACAAGTAGTAACTACACCACGGCCATGCACTGGAGCTGATGCAAACACAAGAAGTCTGATCTGCTGCCTTCATGGGTGCTGTCACACTCCGAGAATGCACCAGCTCCAGTTTCTTGTTCACGCCTCTTGCATCTGACACTACTCATTCCTTCAAAACATCTCTGAAGGTCCAACCCCAGGAATGGACCTGTTGCCTTTGCCCTCCCTTTGGCATCTCCCGTTGGCATCTGCTGCTTCTCCCATTGGCATCTGCTGCCTCTGTGTGGGATGGAGGGAGGGGGAAGGTGCTGTGCTCACCTTATCAAAGATGGTGGCATTGCGAGCTGCTGTGGCAATCCACACCTCCTTGAAGAATTTGTCACAGACGGGATCCTGGTGTTCCGGATTGAGATCGGAGCCACCAAGGACAACCCTGAGAAGACAAGGGGACAGATGCTCACAGAGGCTGAAGCACTGGGCACTCCCCCCTTGATAAACGCCAGGAGACAAGAAGTTTCCTTGGGACCTGCCAAACCCCCTGTGTGCTCCCAGCACCCTCCCACTCCCATCCCCTGTGATAATCTGTCAGCTCTAATGCTGCTTGATTTTCTCCTTTTCTTCTGCGAGTAACTGTCCAGATGGGAAATAGGGTGGGGGGAAAAAAAAGGAAAAGAAAGAGGTCTTAAACTAAAAATGGCCGCGTTGTGGGCCAGATGGCTGCTCCCAGCAAAGAAGCTTCCTTTAAAAAGTGACACTGCCACCCAAGATTGAGGGAGTGTGCAAATGGGATCTGGAGGGGAAATACCACTTGTTTATAAGCTCTGCTAGCGAAACCCAGGAGCAAAATAATTTGCAAAATCAAGCTACCAAGCTGTGGACAGGAGCAGTGTGAGGAAGGCCAGTGAAACAGCAGCAAAACCCTGGGCTAAGTCCAGGCCAGGCAGAGCTAAACCTGGGCAGGCAGTGGCAGCCTCAGCGGTTTGAAAGGCTGCAGGGCGGGGGGCAGGTCAAGCCTGAGCGAGCCCTGCCTGCATCCCTGGCTCAGCGCCCACATCCCTCCCTGCCGTGCTCGGCCAACCCCACGCCCCACCTGAAGCAGCGCAGCCGGAGGGACTGGGCGAACCTCCCCGCGCTGTACTCGTGGCCGTCCATGACGGAGGGCACGGTGTCGGTGTCCTGCACGATGACGGCCATCTCGCTGTCCCGCTTCCCCAGCATGCTGCGGTCGTTGATGTTGGCAGAGCCTGGGCAGGGCAGGACGAGGCACAGGCAATGTTCCACTGCTGCTCCCGGTGCTCCTGCTCACCCCTCCATCACCACCCAGCACCCCCGGGGCCCTCCGCACCCCTCACGGCTCCACGGGGAGCCATCCACGGCTTCGACAGGTAAAACCCCACCCAGGGGGGCTTCCTTATGGAAACACAGACCCTGAGAGGATTTGGGGGAAGGAAAAAAAAAAGCCTCCACTAATTTTTGCAGGCTTCAGAAGTCTGGAAGAAGATTAAATCACAGCCAAGCCCAGGCCAACATTTTCAAAATTTATTCTTTCTTCAACTTCCCAGATGCTTCTGCTGAAGGAGCCACAGCTTTCAAAGGTCTGAACTGCATTTGGTTTGGATACCCAGTTACCTGAGGCAGGATGGGCTCTCTGGGTAAATCACAGAATGGTTTGGCTTGGAAAAGACTTTCAAGCTCCTCTCGTTTTAACCTCCCTGCCATGGTCAGGTTGCTGTGCCATTCAGGGGGGTCTGCTCGAGACCAGCTGAGGCTTTATGCCCCCAAACAGGTTTCTTTGTCCTCCAAAGACATCAGAAAACAGGGGATGGGGGAGACACTGTTTGCTTGCAGCTGTTGGCTCCAAGGGAACAGCAAGATGCAGGGAAGGATAGGCACAATAAGGTAATTAACCCACAGAAATGACCAAAACAACAACAAAAAAATCTCCAGACACAGCTGTAAGAGACCCCCAGGCTGCAGCTAGCCATTGAGCCTTCCTAGGAACTGGATTAACTCCAGGGGAGCCAACACCTCCAGAGGAAAAACCAGCTAAATCCCTCTCTGTCCTTTCACCCCCTCCTCCTGCGCAGTAGTTCCATGAGCACTTAATTTCCATGCTGCCTCTCTTATGTGGAAAAGGGATGGCTTCCCATCCCCTCACCAGGCAGCAGAGACACACAGGCTGTATAAAAACCTATCCTCAAGCTTATAGGTACAGAAAATAGAAACTAAGAGCTGCCTCAGGCCCCCAGACCATCCCAGCTGGAACAACACAGCTCCTGCTGTGATATCAAACCACCTCTGAACCACTCTGTGCACTGCAGACGGGATCTGGCCCCTGAGAGGGTGACAGAGGAGCAAGCCTCACCACAGGTCATCCCAGACCACTGCTTTGAAGGGAGGGAGTATTTTCAGTCTTGTAAAATCTAGTATTAAGGTATTCACTGGCAAAGTTGTCTTCGCTGATGTAACAGCTCAGAAAGGGCTCCTTTAAAGAAACAGGCTGAAATTCTGCTGCAGTGTAGAGCTCTGAGCCTGAACTCTTGTCTTTGCTTCATGTTCTCATAACAAATATGGTAAGAGAGGAGGATGATATGATATCTTATTACTCCCTATAGCATATTGTCCCATTCTTAGGAAATGGAGCTGATACATGACACATGTTGTCCAAACCTTCCAAATTTTACAGCACATTCTGTTCTTTCAGGAACAGATGACAAGTCTCACAAGTCTTCCTGCTAGAGCAGGGTTTGATACAAGACAGATGGACAATATTCCCTGCACTGGGATTCTCTTTACGGTTACACACAGATTTAAAACCATTTTAGAAAAACAAATTAAATGACAGCCCTCTGAATCCTTTCCTCCCCCTTGATGAATTTATGAGTTTGGTTTTTGGCTTTGTTTTTTTTTTTTTTAAACAGCAAAATATTTCTCAGGAAAGAAATGACAACATAGAAAAGCCCATGGCACTCTGCAGCCTGCACTGTGCATGGGGATGGGAAGGGATTGATCCAGGTATAACCCAGTGCCCCAAACCCCTCCTGAGAGCCCCTGCTCACCGATTATAACCGTGTTGTCATCAGCAATGAGCAGTTTGCTGTGCACATAGATGAGCTCTGTCACCAGTTTTCCTTCCAGCTCTGCATATGTTCGAAGTCCACAGAATGATATGTAGTTTATCCACTTATCTCCAACTGAAAATTAAGACAAGAAAACTGATGGGATGAGGGAGGTAGAAGAGAAAAGGAAAAGGCCGTGTTTACATGAAGACCCCTATGAATAACAGTTCACTTTTGACTTTTAAAAAATAAATGAACTGATAATGGAAATATTTTTTTAAAAAAATAGACTTGAAAATTTGCTTGTGAGCTCACTGTGCTGCTCTGATCTGCTGCCTGCTCAGAGACTCCCACTTCAGTGAGAAACTACCCCAGTCTCCTGGGCACAGCACACAAGGGCTCAAACATCTCGCAATAAGTGGACTATGAGACTGTTTTTCTGCAGATCCTGCAGAAAGGAGGCTGGAAGCAGGTGTTTCGTCCACGGTCAGTATGGCAAATGTGTCCTAATGCACTTGTGTGCAGTTCAGATTTACACCAGGAGCCAGAACAAATGAGGCATTATGCACAGTCCTAGCGATTGTGTTACGTGGGTTTTCACGGTGCTCCGATTCCCAGCGGAGCAAATTCCAGCAGGATTCCTCACGGCAAGGAAGCAACTCAGAAACAGCCTCCTGCTTAAGCAGGTTCTTCCGCTCCACGTCTGACAACTGCCAGAAACAAACCCTGGGTGGGATCCACGGGGCAGGCCGAGGGCTCACGGCTCCCAGAAGTGTGACCCTGCTCAGGACATTTTCCAAATAACACAGTCCTGAGCAGCTTTGGCTGTGCCGTGCTCCTCCCTGGGGTGTTCCCCTCCTCTGGATCAGGGCTGCAGCCAGGTGTGAAGTCTGACAAGGGGCCATGGCTCGTGTGACCCGGCAGAGCTCGCCGTGGGAGGATGGTCAAGGCGGAGGTCGCTCACAGCCCCACGAGCCCGCAGCACGTGTTGCATTACGTGTCGTGGATGCATCCATCAAACGGCAGCATCCAAAGTAAACAACACAGAGGAGAGGAATAAAGCTCTTACCCTCTGCCTTCAGCTGGCCCAGGATGGAGTTTTCCCCTCGGCACATGGTCCTGGAAAGAAGGCAGGCAGCCATCAGCACCCCCGTGGCTCGAGGCAGCAGCACGTGCTGGAGCAGAACCGGGCGGGGTAAATCACAAACACAGACGCCCCTCAAGCAGCAGGAGAAACAAGGTGCTTCCACAGCACACCTTTTTCCCAAATGACTGCTCTTTTTCCAAAGGAGCTCATACCAGCCCACAGAGGAGCTGGGGAGCACTTCTGCCTGCTAGAGCACGTGGCAATGATTGTAAACGTGTGACAAGCAGGGCTGCTACCCTCTGTGCCTCGGGCCTGGATGCGAGATCACGTTAAGGAAAATGCCAACACGCACAGAACGCCAGGTCAGGGAGTTTGTGTGATTATGGATGGGCTGGAAAAGCCACAGCTGGCATTCCACTGAGAGCCAACCAACCCACGGGCAATTTCTCAAGACCTATGGTCGCCCTTGCAGGAGGAGGCTCAGGCAGAAGGGTCAGGGGGACATGCTACTTTCCATCTGCTCGTGTCTCCTGTCCCACTCATCCTCCTGGACATGCAGCAGGAGCCCTGCAGGCCAGCAGACAAGGGGGATTTCACTCTGAGGTTTGCAGCAGACTTTGCACACTGACTGTGCCCTGGCCATACCATAACACAGCAGCTTTCCAGTAAAACCATCTTGGGCCATTTTGCCTTCCTCTACATTTCTCAGCACAAGGCCTACCTGGCACTGCAGCATCTCAGTCCTTCCTATGAGACCTGCTGGGCTGCCAGTGCCCCGCCCCAAACATCCATCCTGGAGCAGGGGAATCACACTGGGGATGATGCCATTGCCTTCATGGGGCCAAACAGGCAGAGCCAGGCCAAGTATCGGCCAAAAAGACAGATTTGGAGACAAATCTTGGTCAGCAAGTCTGGTTTGATCAGTTAAATGGAAAACAAATCATAGAATGCTTTGGGTTGGAAGGGCTCTTCTAGCCCCAGCCCCCTGCCATTGGCAGGGACACCTTCCCCAAGACCCGGGTGCCCAAAGTTCTGTCCACACTGGTCACACGGATGGCAGGTGGGGCTTGGGGACCCCCTGCAGCAGTGCAGGTGTCCAGGGGGTCTCTGACACCCTGCCTGTGGTACCTGTAGTTGAAGTGCATGATGGCCTGCAGCGCGTTCCCCCCGCCCGTCGAGATGTCCCCTTCAAAGCCGGGCAGCAGCGGGATCACCACGTACACCCGGAAACGCTTGCTCTCCCTGAAATGAGAGTTTGGGGCAATATCAGCCTGGGAATGTCACAACAGCCTGGAAAGGTTTCAGCTTCCCACAAGGTGAAGTCCCCTCAGTTTCACTTCCCCCGAGCTGACCGACTTGGCTATAAAAGTTTGCCACCATAAAAGTTTGCTTGAGCACCCCAATAGCCCAGTCACACTGATACTGGTGCAGACTGGTGTGTACTGGCATGCTCATGTCAGTACTCATGCCTCAGTACAGAATTTCTTCCTTACAGAGCTGTCACAGGCAGAAACCCAAAATCTAACCCAACGTTCCCACTGCCTCCTGGCTTCCAGAAGTCAGAAGCATCACAAAATGCGGAAAAAGCTCAGAGCACAAGCAAAACATTGATCACTCGGGGAAGGCAAATATGTCCTTGATGCATCACAGCACCCAAAATCTCAGTTCCAGAGTTCTCCAAACTAATCCATACCCTAATTGTGATCCCATTCAGAACAAAGGCTACAATCATGGCACTGCTAGGGGTTTTTCTCAAAGCCCCCCTTTGGCTTTCCTCTGCTGACAAATGCCAGGTGCATCTACTCTGAGAGCACTTTCCAGGTGTCCCTGGGTGCTGGGAATTCCCTGCTCTGTGCCTCGGAGGAGAGGGAAGAGAAGGACGAGGACAATGCTCCATGGAAGGATGCTGCCACTAGATGGCAAACACAGTTTAGTCAGCACGAAACCGTTTCAGAAGCTCTCCGAGGATGAGCCAGTCCACAGCTTTTGTTAGAAGTACTCCTTCCTCGGGCAAGCCAAGCCTGTGAATTTCGGGGTGTGGGAATTGTGAAGCACTGGGGTCCCATGTGAGCTGGGAGGGAGACAGTGAGGACCTGTGTGTCTTTCATTTCAACCAGTGCCTCCTTCCAGCTGTGCTGGGCACTGCAGACTGGCTCTGCTTCGCCAGCAGAGCTCAGAAACAGTTAATGAGGCCTTACCCAGACACAAAAGACTGTGAAACCAAGTCTGTTTGTATCATGACAAAGGTCTACCAACAAAAGCATTCCCAAAAAGCAGCTTGTTTGTGTAAGGACAGTGTTTATTAAACTGCTCAGAGAGCCACCCATGAAAAAAAGAGGAAACCAAGAAAAGAACATTATTAATAACATCAGTAGAAAATATTTAGTCTAGAAGAGTGAGAAGTATACAAGCTCACTACAGACCTTAATTTATAATTAAACACTTTTTTCCTGGGGCAGTTTGCAAAAATTAGCATTATAATACAAACCAATTAGGTCTGAATTTACTTTTAATCTTAGGTAATGCAAAATTTGAATCTTATACTCAGTTAGGAATCGCCAACATTAAGCCAGCAAAATACTGGCATACAACTGGAGTAATGCAGAAGTGAGCATCACATCTGGAAATGGGTCACTAAGAATCTGTGTGACCTCCTTTTGTGAGAGACTCTTTAGTATCTGGACAGAATGACACCCCTTACATAAACTTTACATAACAGGAAAACCTTAACAAACCACCTGGAGAATTTGCAGCGCCAGGGCCTCACCACCCTCACAGTACAGAATTTCTTCCCAATATCCACTCTAATCCACCCTCTTTCACTTCAAAGCCGTTTCTCCTTGTCCTATCACACATGCCCCTTTCCAAAGTCCCTCTCCAGCTCTCCTCTAGCCCCTTTGGGCACTGGAAGGTGCCCTAAGATGCTGTGTCCAGCTGCCTGTGAGCCTCGAGGCCCCAGCAGAAACACAGCAACGGCATTTCCAGCAGCACTGGCACTGCTCCTCATTTACCACAGGTGAGAAAACCCATCCTTCCTTTTCATCCTGAGCTGATTTCGATTATTTGGACTATTCACTGCAGCTCACACAGATCACAGGCAACTCCACCCCGTTGTTAATGGCACAGCAGATAACACCCAGGCTCTCCCTGTTTCAATAGTGCTCCTCTTTCCACAGTGCTCTGAACAAAGCCTGGCCCAGGGCAGCTCCTGCGGCCTTGCAGACACTTCCTGCACTCAAGTGGCTGTCTCAGGTTGGGTGCCTTTATCCAAGTGCAAATTTCCAAGCTCAAGTGCCAAAAAGAACAAAATTCCTGCAACCTTGGAGAGAGGACATCTGGAAAAACAGGCTTTGCAGAGCTCTGGGCAACTACAATATGGAAAAAATAATCCATGCAAGAAAACATCTCTGTGCACGGCAAAAAAGCCCACGAGAGATGAAAGGGAAAAGTTTATAAAGTTTTCTGTATATCAGCCCAGGAAGAGCAGGGTACAGTTCTATACTATGAAATGTATCTCTCAGAGAGACTCCAGGGGAGCAACCTTAAGCAAAGCTGCCCAGGATCAAAGTGAAGACAAGCCACTGCCTGTGGCATTAATGTTAACACAGGGTTAGGTGTGCTGAAGGAGTGTCTAAAACATGGTTGGATTCAATCCACCAAACAACGGCCCCCTTGCAAAGACTGGAGGTGGTGAACACCCTCCAGCATGTACCAGAAAAAGATGTTCAAACAATAGCAGAACCCTCAAAATGTATTTGCTTCCCCGATTTGAAGCCACTCCTCTCTAGATGATTTAAATAAACCACAAATCCCAGTTCACCATTCCCACCCGTCAACTTGCCTGACCACCCAGCTCAAGGCAGCTTGGCAATGGAGCAAAGGTGTCACTGAACCAGAGCACAAAGGACTCGCTTTCAAACAAGCTCCCTAGTTAAAAATACATTTACATTGGGGTAAGTCCAGAAAATCACTTTCTGGATGCAAAGAAACCACTCGGGAGTCTCACTGCTGCAAACGCAGATGCTCGACCTCATCAGTTCAGCGCTGGCACAGCTACTGTCCAGCTGTGCCCACTGAGGGGTTATTTTTTGCACCACACCATGGAAATGCACCTGAAGATTTTCACTGCCTCATTAAGAACAGGTTACCTGTGAGCTTTAAGAATCCTCTGAGCAATTGCATCACCGATCTTGTTCCAGACAACTTTGTCATCAGCACAGCTAATAAAAAACTGGTTCTGCAGGAAAAGCAAGCATAGCTACTGTCAAACACTGCCAGCAACCAACCAAAAATATTTGCATGCTTTATTTCAGACCAAGAGCAACAAAAGATAGCTGGGCTTGTGTGCCATTGGAGTGGAGGCTTTTTAAAATTATGATTAAATGATACGTGTGTCTGTGCTTGCTTAGGGAATGAATTAGTCCTTATTAATCACACTCCTTAGAAAGTTCCTGTACAGAGCAACCTAACAAGAGGCTAAAAAAAAAAAAACAAAAGAGGAGAAAAAGCATCTCCATTCAGCCAGCACTGAGTGTCACTCTGACACAAGAGATTCCTGCAGCGGAAGCCTGAGTGGATGAAGAGCTCCCTGTGAGTGGGCGGTCTGGGCATGCACAGAGGACACTGCAAAGCCACAGAGAGGACAGGGAGACTATTGCACAGGCCATGAAAGCTGCTGGAAATTTTGCAAAGAGCCTTATAAAGGAGCGGTCTACTTTTTCCACCTCGTGGTCAGAAGGCTGTCAGGGCCACACAGCCATCAGTCTGGCCCGAAGACCACTGAAGGCCATGGATCTGTCTAAAAGCATAAAAACTTAGGACCAAACCTCCAGAAGTAATGGGCAAGCCACGCCCAGAGCATCAGGACCCTCCTGCCTTCCCTCCCTGCCACTCACTTCTATGTAGATGTAGTGCTTGCTGTTTTCTATCACGCTGATGTAGGCTTTGTGGATGGACTCCTCGTGGTATTTAATGCCAGCAGACCAGTCAGCAGCAGAGCGGAGCACCTGGAAAGCAAGAGAGGGACGCCGTCAGCTCCGTCCATCCAGGACAGCACCACGGCACCTGAATTATCCCAGAGGCAAGGCTCTTCCCTGGCACAGCCAGGCTTTCACTAAATAAGGTAGTAAGTGCAACATTTATACTGCATTTGTAATTATGAGAAAGGACATTCAGAAATAGTATTAATGCTTAGCAATGTTTTGATTAAAAACAGAAGAGCCCTGTCCCATTGCTGTACTACTGCCCTCTCCCACCTGAGCAGCTCCAGATGCTTGTTCTTGCTTAAGGTCTCATGATAACTGCTTTTAAAACAACCTACATTTCCAAGCTTTAGGGGTGCACATCCCATCAGCGATCTCCTACTCAGCACTTTAAAGGTGGTCTCCAGCTGGGGCAGGGTGTTTTTCCCTCAGAGAGGCTGTACAGAATCATACAGCCAGTCTGACAACACAGGCCATGCAGGCCATGCCTCTGTCCTCAGCACTCGAGGTCATTTGTTTCTTTTGCCAAATTCTTGCACAAGCCATCCCATTTGTGATGATATGACTTTTAAAATTCATAGTTCAGCTGCCCACATTTATTTCTTAGTTTTTACAGGAAATCCACTTTTAAAGTAGATTCCTGCAAGATCCCCAGGGCACGTCCTGCCCCTCCATCCTACAGTTCTTGGGCAAGAGAGCCAAACCAATATGAGAAACAACCTTTGTTTGTGCTCTGGGCCAGGCTGAGCAAGCCCCACAGCAGCCAGTATCCCATTCTCCCCAGCCAGAGATGCTGTGGCACCTCCTCCTCCTGCACTTTGAGTCAAGAGGCAGCCACACTACGCCCCAAGTGACACTTTCCTAGATGGAAATGTAGTTTTTAATTAAGTGTTGGCAGAGTATGTGCTTGGGAGAATAGTTACTCATTATTAGCCTCTGTCTTTAAACATTGTCAAGACAAAAACATTGAAACAATAGCCTTAAAATATCTCAACATAACCATTACACCAGAACTTGGGGCCAGTCCCACACAACACAAGATCCAGGGACTGGGGATCTGTGAAATGTGCGTGTCAGTTCCAGCAAAATCACGATCTGTTGGGAATCGACCAAATCAATCCTCTCGTCTCCAGAGCATCTCTGGAGGTGGCACTGAGGGCCATTGCTGTTAAGCAGCACATGACTCCTGAACTAATTCCTTCACCTCGACAGGAGCTTTCTCCCACATCTGTTTTTCCCAGTAAAAAAACAGACCCTGCAACTCTCGTATTTGGCTGCACTCTTGGCCAACAGGAGGCTGCACTCTGCAGTCTCCCAAACTTGAGTGTTGGGGTCACAGATGCTGGAGTGAGGGAGCCAGCCTGAATGCAAGGGCTGTCACAGCCTTTGCCAGTCCCAAACAGCTGCCCTTTGCCTGCATAAGCCTCTGCAAGGCCATGCTGCTCATTCCCAAAGGGTTTTAATCACTCATCTGGTTTACAAAGCCAAGGCTGAGTGTCCCCACTCATCCCAAGCTGGGCACTGCTGAAACCACACCGAGCACCATGGCAGACTGAGATCTTGAGCAAAATTCCACCACTGGCATTAATACGCTGTTAAAGGCATTAATAAGAACAGAAAAAACAGCTTTTCTGGGTAGAAAGCAGGCTGATTCTTCCATACGCAGCCTGGACCGGAGCTCACAGCACTTCCACTCTCACCAGAGCAGCAATCTGGAACTGCACTGCAGGAAGTGGCAGACTGTAGCTTTCTAGTGCACAAAGTCTGCTACTGAATTTCGTTTTGGTGTTTTTTGCTAGTTAACACAACAGAACCATCACTCAGGACCATCCCCTTCCAGCACCGTGACTTCCCAGTGCATCATCCACCTGCCCTTCCCTACATTCCTCCTCACCCCTCCACATAACTGGCACCCCAGCTCACTCCACACGCCGGGCTGCCCCTATTACAGTGCCATCATCCCTCTGCCTCACCCCAGAACAATGCGTCAGGCTAATTCCTAAAAGCTGGCACAGCACCACTCAAAAAGCTCCCATCAGGTACAAAATCAAATCCCCATGCAAAGGGAAGAAGAGGTGCCAGAAAATGTTGGCTGGGACAGCAGAATGGGTGTAAGCTGTTTCATCTTGGACCTCCTCAAAATGAAGTTATTTTTAACAGGTCTGCAGCCACAGGGAAGGGTGAGGAGGTGGCAGGACAAGGCCACCAAGGCAGCATCCCATGGAGACAAAGCTGGGGCACGCACAGACACACATACTCACACCTGGAAATCTGCTACACAGCCCTTCCCTTACCACTGATGTTCCACCTCACACTTCTGGACACCTCTCTTTCCTGCCAAGGTATTTAAAGGCAGCTGGTTCAAACCCAACTTATTTCCTGGGGAGAAAAGGCCACATGCTGCCCAGCAGAGCACCTCCCATCCAGAGCTGGAGTCTCCATGCTCCTGCTTCTCCCTTCCCCTCCCCTGAGCCTCTCAGTACCTTGTCATCCCTTTAACTTCTCTAACTGATACAAGGGTAATAAATGTGATGTTTGCTGAGGGCTAGTGCATAAACCCTGAACGATGCGAGCTCTCACGCAGACTTCAAAGAGGTGAGGGCGTCAGCTGCTGCCAGAGCATTAAACTTTCATTGCATTTCCATCAGGAATGGCATGTTGCCTCATCACATCTTTTGCAACGCTGGCTTTGGCAGATAACTGCAAACTCTGGAGTGGAAATAGGGAGATGAAAAAAAAATCTGGCACTGCCTTTGGCAGATCTCTATTTGACTCTTGCAAGAATCAATGTGCTCTTGCAAAAATCATGTTGCTATTGTGAGCAAAGCCCCAAAGTTCAAACGAAAGAGGATGAGAGACCACGCCTGACTCCTTCTCCTCCTTCCCAGCCTGTACCTCCACAGTGTTTCCCACACACACTGCATTCATCCTCCCTGCCCAGGGGAAAGCCCTTCTCAGTGCCCTAACCTCCCAAAAATGCTTTCCCCTACTCCTCTCCTCTGACAAAGGAGAGCAAAACCAGATGGTACAATGAGGTTGGAATCCGCTGCTGACAGGTCAATGGTTTGGGCTTGCAGCAACGTTGCAATCCCCACGGATCCTTTGTGTTTTCCCTTCCTCTGATCTGCCCACAATTGAAGACAGATTCACAAACAAGGTCAGAAACAAGAAACCCAGCAGCCAGGCTTTCCTCAATCACCCCACAGCCAAGGACAGTCCCGGGGATGCTGGATTTTACCTTGGGGCAGTAACTTCTGCCTACAAAATCCCTACACAGTATTCAAATGGGGATAACAGGGGTTTGGCCGTTGGCCAGCCAAAGGATTCAATATTAAGAAGAGTAAGAATATTGCTCTAGTTTTTCTGGATAAAAAGTTGATAAAAGACTTTAGGATATCTGTTTCTCTCTGTGCAGAACCGTACCACTGAGAGGAGATGTGAGCACCTGAGCCCTCTGCTCCAAAACGAATAAACTGGACAGGCAAGAGGTTGATATTCCTGTCCCTGCAGGAAAGGAGAAGTCACACAGGGATGCCCTGATGCACACCCCGGGAGCTCCAGAAAAAGGCAACCAGGAGGGGGAGTTCAGATCCAGGTGTCCTCCCCTCTCCCCACTTCCTACAGCAGCCAAATCCGAAACCTCCATCAGCAGGAGAGACTGAGTCACTCACAGATACACAGTGGGACTTCAGGGATGCTCAGGGCACTTGTGTCACCTGGGGACCAGTGGAAACCAGGCCAGTGTGGGCAATAGGGAGGAGACAGTCAAAATTTCAGGATGTGCATGCAAATCCCTGGAGCTTGAGGAGGTCACCCAGAAATCATTCCCCAGCTGAAGCCTGGGGACCTGCACCCGGGCAGCGTGCCCCAGCCTGGGCAGAGGAGCCCCCCTCACTGCTTCCACCACGCTTGGTGCTGCAAATGGTCTTCCCCGCCAGTGTCCCCTCATACTGGGAAGGCTGGTACATTTCAGGACAACATATTTGCAGCCTAATATCATCTAGTTTTATTTATCTGGCTAACATGCAGGGTTATTTTGACAGATGCATAAATAAGAAATGAGCAAGGTAGTTTCAAATGAATAATTTACAAGACAAACCTGCTCTCTTTTTGCTGTTTATGGCATCACTGAGAGCAGCCCCTCATTTCCTGGATGCATCAGTTACTTGCAATGCCTCAGCAATGTGGTGGCCAGGCTGGTTTTCCAACTGCTCACCCATCACTCAGCACCGGAGTCTGCGGATTCTGCAGCCACCGTTTGAGCTCCATCCTCCTCTCCCATGGCCTGATGCCCTGAGCCAGCAGCTCTGCAGCTGGACTGAAGGCAAGCTGGATCTAAGTTGTTCTCAGTTTAATTTCTCCTTAGGGAACTGCTTCCAGTTCTGTAATCAGTAGAGCTTAACTTTTTTCTACAGCAAACCCCGTGATTTAGAAGTTGTGGCTTATCTTGTGGTTATAATGTGCTCAGGGGACACAACTCCCTTCACTTCATGAGAACAAGATTTCCCAAAAAGCTGGTGTCAGACACAGACAGGGAGGCATTTACAGCCACAGGGAGCAGGATGATGCCTGAAGGGGACAATTTCCCAGCAAGCTGTGAGCATTGCTTTGGAGGCTGATGTAAAACACCCCAGACTCCCGACACAAGATCCCTGTGCTGCCCATCTCACACCACACAGAGAGGAGCAGACAATGCCCTGGCAACCCATGAACCCAGAAAAAAGCATCTTATTTCACTAAGCTTCCCCAAGCGTTGCTGTCATCTGGGCAGACCACTCCTTACTAAGAGCAAAGTCATGCATTTTTCCTGGTTTTGGTCTAACTGCTCTTACTTCATACATCTTTCATCCACAGAGACACACAATGGTTTTGCTGCTTCAGCATTACTATTTTCACTTTGTACTCTTCAACAAGTTCCTATTTCTGCTGGGTAACAGCAGTACTCAACATGTGCACTTGATAGAGCTAACTGGGCTTTTCCACAGAGGTATGTGGCAATTCTGACTGTGAGAATGATTGTCACAAACCAGACCGTGGGCTGACTGTGTGGAACTGCAGAGGACCCACAGGGGTGCAGGGCTGCATAATAATGTGCAGATGAAGTTCAAGGCAGGAAGCAACAGCCCCGAGACTCCACTTAATGCTGGGGTCTCAGTGACCACCACCCGTCTGAGTGAGGCGTCAGGGCCTGCCAGACTGCTCTAAGATCTGAGATAAATGCTCAGTGGGTAACCTCAACCCATCAGGCCTTCTCAAATCATAAACTCCAAATGTTAGGTGTGAGATGAAGAGTGGCAGAAAACAAACCATAAAACCACATGGCTATGCAAAGTCAATGTTCCCACCACTTGAGTACTGCACACACTTTAGTCCTCCTACCTCAAAGGTGGAGATATAAATTAATGCCTCTCTACTAAAAGAGTTGCATTATTCTATTGCAATTGAGGATCTGACCATCTAATCCGTGAGTTGAATTAGATAAGAGTTTTGCATCTTATAATTCAAGTTTTGCAGAGAGTCTGTCAGGCATTCGAACTTCTTGGGAGGATGCAGAACAAGCCCTCTCAGGAGTATGAGAGCAGGCGACCACCAACACCCACCTGGACCGTGGCAGGAACAGCCTCGGGCACCTGATACTTCAACTCGTTAGCAGTTTGCTGAGATTTTGGCAACAGGAATGGGTAGGACAGGGATCGGTATTTGGGTTTCATAATCTGCACGGGGAAAAAAAACAGATAAAGAAAAAATGCTTGAAAAAATGCTTGCAGCAGATAAAGAAAAAACGCTTGCAACATATCAGAACAGCACAAAGAGATAAAACAGATGCCTACAGAGGGCAGGGGGATGAGGCAAGGCTGTGCCTATCTCCATGCCCCCCAGCAGGGACACCCACACCCACCTTGGTGAAGTTCCAGCGCTGGATGAAGTGCCGGGCGACGTCACGCGCGGCTCTGCCGTGCACCACGGAGGAGATGTCGTGCCAGGGCATCCTCGGCGTGGTGTATCTGTCAATGAAGTCTGCGGGACAGGGGAGCACGGTTGAACTTCCCCAGACAAAGGACACGAACGTGGAAAAGAGCAGCGTCCCCCTCCTCAGAGTGAGGTTTCTGGGACATGACACCAAGCATCCGCAAGGGAGATGACTTGGACTGCAACAGCACAATTGGCCCTAAAACCCCTCAAAGGGAGTTTTGCTGCTTTCTCCTAGCAGCCAAACCAAACCAGCCTCATTACCTCTGGGGCTTGGAAGCAGGAAAAATATGGTCTGCTGAGACCGAAAAGGTGCAGAAGAAAGTTTGGGGGAATGCAGAGACTCCCACTTACCAGCAAAAGGCTTGTCGAGTTGAACCCAGTCTTTAAAGACGAAGTTGCAGTAGTCTTTTCCGTGCCAGAACCTGGTTTCCCCAAGCAGCTCTCCAACACCCGTCTTCAGGCTGCGGATGGATCCCTTATCTGTCCCAGGCAAACAAAACAAAAACATGCTCCAAAGTCACGGCCATCCACTGCAGACAGCAGTGAGAGACTCACTCCATGGAACAGCTCTGGCGGGACCTGCCAGTTCCAAGCAGCTGAAGCTGGTTTCTCCCTAGTCCTCCTGTTGCTTTCAAGGGATGTATGTTAGTATTCCTTCTTACCTATTTTAGTATTTTTTATACAATCAGAACAGGTTATATATAGGAGTCTGTTATGGAAATGAAAAGCAGATGCTGAATTTTATCTTGGACTACATCACCCTATAACCATTTGCCATTCCCCAGTTCAATAACACCTAAATACTCCCATATGGCAGTCCACATCATGATTATCATGTACTTCATGTATTTTACATTAATAGTGAACTAATTCTATCTTCTCTACTAGATAGTTTATTATTTTGCCTCTCTAGCAGGGTGTATCTCCTCTAACAGAACTAGTCTTCATTAACTAGAATGAGATGTTCATGTTCCCTCATGAAGTATTGTGGGTTTTCTTAGTTTCATTTTGGTTTTTCCAAATACAAATGTCATTTTTGATACAATTTTACATGTTGAACAAATGGATCCTGAATTCCAAATTCATGCTGATTAAAAACAGTCTAAAATATTGTAGAGAGGGATACTCCCTCCTAACAGGATCCTTTTCCATAGCACATATTTTGGTGCAGTGAACTTTTTTCCTCGCTCTTAAAAAACCCAAAAATATTGGCCTAGACCATAAACAGTTAACTGGTGTTATTTTCCGACCCTGACAGCAGCCTTCATCTGTGACACCAAATACTAATGCAGTAATTATACAGCAATGCCACAAACAGAAACCCGCTCCAAACCCAACCACACCACCAGGTAATCATAAAACCCTTTAGCAATAGGAAAGCAAAAACAACTTTCAACAGTCAACAAAACACACGCTGGCAGCAGCACAAGACCAGGCAAACAAAGCAAGCCCTGCCAGCGCTGCTGTGACCCCGCTGAGCCGAGCCAAGCCATGCCAGAAACGCCATGCAGCAGGTTTGCACCACAGCCGCCTCGGGAAGCTCGAGCTTCTAGTGAGAGTCCAGGTGGAGCTGGGGAATCACCGACTCGACGCGCCCGAGTGGGAATGGGAATGCGTGGGACACAGGCCAACACAGCTCCGTGTGCCCAGCTCGGGTGACTGCACAGTGACTCACGAATGAGCGTGAATGGACACACGGGACACTGCGCATCGTTTCCACAAAGACATGGAAATGCTTTGTTGCCTGCCACTACTTTGTAACCAGCGTTTTACAATTGGCAATTAATGCCTTAGAGGAAGATGTTTGCAAGAGGAAGATGCTGAAGAACTGCTCTTCACCCTGTTCCTGAACCCAAAGGCATCTTGAAAAGGTACCACACTGGGAGAGGCCCTTCCAACACACCAGTCCAGAAATGGGAAGAGCTGAGCGCTCACAATCACCCAACTCCTGTCTCAACTGAGTGTGCTTTCCTTGGCTTTAATCAGGGGCCAAAGAGTGGACCCAAGTCTTTGTCCAAACATAGGACTGGCAGCAGCCACTCTGCTGTTTCCTCTCTCTGTTTGCATGTGTTCCTGCATCAGGCTTACTTTAAAAATATCCAATACAGAACTTCCCAGTTCCAGTAACAGCTCGTTCCTTTACAGGATGAGAGCTGCTGAAATCATCACATACCAGAATCAGAACTATTTCTGCAACTGCTCCCTGCTGTCAGTATTGCAAATTTTTTGTTTGCTCGTGTGGGGTTTTTTGTTCGGTTTTGGGTTTGTTGTTATTGTTTTGTTCGGGGTTTTTTAATCCTTATTTATTTATGCTGCAGTATTTGTAGTTTCTGGAGAAGCTCTTCTGCCAGGATGCACACAGAGGAGAGATGTTGCAGTGTGCTAGAAGGATGCTGGGAGAACAACAAGCAAGGAAGACTGATCCTGGCACCCAACCTCACTCTCACCATTGTTATAATGCAAAAACATCAGCAGCTAAAGCCTGAAGGGGTCCACAGCTCTACCTTCCTCCACTTACCCTCTCGAGGCTCAGCGAGCCCCTGTTTGGATTCATTGTGGTGATGGAACATTTTCAGATGGGGCCTTAAACTCTGGATTATATTCGGTTGGCTCCTAGTGGGGCTAGAGTAACCTGCAGAAAGTCAAGATGCTCTATTCATGGCACAAACACACGTCCACCTCTGCCACCCTGGTGCCTGCTCCTGTCTGAAGACACCTGGCAGTGTCAAACCAGACATCAGTGTGCTGAAATTACGAGTGACTGACAAGCAAAGGACCAGATTCAGGACCCAGCTGGTTTTAACCCAAACAAATGTGATGAAGTACAAAGCCACAGCTGTGTCCTGAGCTGAGTGCAACCAACACTCCCACAAGGAGCCAGAGGCAGGAGTAAGATCAGCAGGGACGGATGGAAGTTCCAGCAAGCTCCCACATCTTCGGGAGCTGAGGACTTTTAGGAAGGGTTTCATGCTGGAACAACTGCCAAGCTGATCCTTTTAAGTTTAGCACTGAAGTTATCTTTAATGTCGGGAATTAAAAGCTGCATTTAAATATTCAACTGTTGAACAGACTCTCCTCTCTATTAAGTGGGTAAATTTGGAATATTTCCATTTAAGTGAACTTATTTAAAACCTAGCTTTTAACACTAGTCTATGAAAGGCGATAATCCCATTCAGAAATTATTGGCTTGTTAAAATAAACCCAAGTTGAAAAATGAAAGATTCAATTCTCTCTTGCAGGAACAAACACCTTCCAACACTACAAACATTAAGAATCACATACACTATATCACATCATCTGATGGCTCATGAAAATTGCTAATTAGCTAAATAAAAAATCCACAGAAAACCTTTCTTCTATATTTTGCAGCGACACAAATTTACATGTTGACTACACATAGCTATTATTCTGATAGTTAGGCAACTCGTCAACTTTCCTTCCATACAAAGAACACACTGCCCTACAAATCACGTGAACGTGCACACACACCCACCCACCCACCTCCACACATCCTTTATTCACATATACATTATTTAATTGAACATCACTTACTTGACTCACTGTCGATGCTGCTGACGCTGTCAGCATGGTGCATGCCGTGCTTGTGCAGGTGCTTATAAATACTGAACCTTGAAAACTTTTTGGGTTTTCCTACTCCTTTCATTTTTGATGTGTCCGGGGCATCGTCAGCATTTCTCTCGAACAAGTGGCTCTCTGGGGCCAGAGCTTGCGGCTGCAGCGGGACACGTTCACACGACTCCACTGCAGACTTAAAAGACACAAGCCATGGCTGCAGGTCAGGTGTGAAGAGGTTCCCCTTTAACTACAGATTCTCATGCAGATCACTGCTCAGAAACAACGAGTCAGTTTTTGCTCTGTGACAGACACACTTTGGTGGGAACTAGGCATGTTTTCTGGGGAGAGCCTGTACTGAGGCGGCACTCACCAGGAAAGCCTAGTAATATTAGCAGCATTTGATTCTATAAATTTACTCTGGATTATTACTCCCCTTGAAATTCTCATCAACCTAGACTTCTCAAATTTTTAGAGACACGTGGTTGCATACAAGCCCAGGTTAGCAGAAAGCTCAGCAAACAAGGCAGATGCTGAGGGCACGAATAACAAAAATTTCACAGCACTCTGCAAGTGCTTCCTCTGCATTTCTAAGTTTTGTTAAGAAAAGAGAGGTTGCCCAGAGAAGTTGTGGATGCCCCATCCCTGGAAGTGTTCAAGGCCAGACTGGACAGGATATGGAGCAACCTGGTCTAGTGGAAGGTGTCCTTGCCCATGATGGGGGTCAGAACAACATGATCTTTAAGGTCCCTTCCAACTCAAACCATTCTAAGATTCTATGATTTTAAGGACACAGACTTCAAACTGTGGCAGCTGTTCCAAGCTCCAGGGGAAACCCAGCTCTCTTACCTCCGTGCTCAAGCAAGGGCTGGTCAGCACCTAACCCTAAAGAGTCATTTGATGCTTAGATCCTTCCTCCTTCTCATCACTTATCTGTCATAAAAGCTCCAAAACCCAACCCTATGCCCAGAAGAGGACAGAGCCCATTCACCCTTGCCACAGACCTGCCGTGGCTGACCGTGGCCACCAGCTGGACCCAGCCCACTTACTGCCAGGTTGGCCGTGGACACCGACTTGACGGCGGCGGCGCGCTTGACGCTGCCCACGTCGGTCAGGCGGTGCTCGTCGTCGTCCCAGCGCCCGTACGCCAGGTCAATGCCGCCCACGAACGCCACGGACTGGTCAACGATCACCAGCTTCTCATGGTGGGCCCACAGGTACACGGAGGAGGACACGTGGTCTGGGTGCCTCATCACCTGTGGAGGAAACTAGCACTCGAGCCCAGTGTTGTCATCAAATTTAAATCCTTGCAGGCAGAGAGCTGTCCAGCTCTTCTCTGGCTGCTTGGGATGATGGGGAAATGCTGGAGTTGTTAATGGATGCATCCACTGCTAATTACTGAAGCTACACAATTGCCCCAGAGCTGGGGTCAGCAACATGGCAGGCAGGTGTTTCCCCAGGAGGCAGGAATCCCAAGCAGCAATGATTACTGATGCTGGGATAGGTCACCCTTCCAACAGTTTCATAAGAGTACCATAGTCAAAGAAACTGCTTCAGCTGAGCTGGAATAGCTGAGCTTTCAAACACAGAGCCTGCTCTGAAAGAAAACAACATATTGGTGATCTGAGTCACTTCTTTGGTTGTTGCCACCACACAAGTGAAATGAGAAGTTGGGTGGTTTTTTCCCCCCACTTAAAATCACGTTGTTTGGCATTTGTTTAGGAGTTTCTTTCTGACAGGTGTTTATGGAACCCTAATTTCTATATCTAAGCTTAGAGTTCTATTTTTTGTATTAAAGCCATTACACCAGCTTCCTGAAGAAAAAGCTACTGAATTTCACCTGGCTGCTCCCAAAACCTGTGACACAGCTTGTATGTTTCATCCAGTTTTGCTGTGAAGATGATGAATGGATGCTTCCCTTCACTGTGACAACTGATCAAGTGAAAATAAATCAATTATTCTAGCATAACAAGTATCTTACTGCTCATTAAGGTGTATGTGTCTCTAACTTTAAAAGACTGGATCTAGCCTTATCTACTGGTTGGTCTGCCACACCTGATTTTCTGCTTGGTGCCAGAACAGCAGCGTAACAGCACAGGACAGTGCAATGCTGTTCTTCTGTGGTGGGAACGTTAACACCCAGTGTTGACTCTCATCACTCACATTTGAATAGAAACACTGAAATGAGACAACATTCTCAAATTGTAATTTTCCATTTGATATAAGCCCATTAACTTGTCACATATGCTTCTTGTGAATTAAGGCGAATAGCTGCTTTGGCAAATCTACACTAAGCAATTTTACGTTCCATTAGAACCTAAAGAAATGAAGTTGCCAGATGTGGCAGTCACTATATAGGTGTGTCTTGTCAGACTATCGCCACTGCAATGGTGGGAAACACTCCTGAACTTGCAGAGCCCACCCAAATACAGCAGGGTCAGCACCAGCCATGAAGAGCAATTGATGGCAAACACTCTCCACACAGCCCTGTGCAATTACCTTAATGTTTGGATGGAGGTGCATGAGCGTCCGCTTGCTGTATTCACTGTTGATCCCCAGGGCAAGCTCCACCTCTTTGTACAGCATAACAAAAATTCTCACTCCTTGTTGCTGTCAGAAATAAAAAAGGAACACATGGAAGGCAGGCACATCAACGGATACCCTCCGTTTCTGAAGGGAGGAAAAGCTAAGAGGCAGTAAATGTATCGTGTCTGCTGATGGAAATGCTGACTGAGGTTACTCGCTCTTGATTATGCTCTTCCAGATCCACCATGGGGACCCCACAGCCTGGAAGGACCTGCCTGCTTGGGAAAGCTCTCCAGCTCCCTGAGAAGGGCTCAGGGCCTGGGTTTGTGTGGGTTTTGGTTTTGTTTGAGCTATGCCAAGGCCCATCCACAGGTCATTTCTACAGCAGCTCCTTTTACACACCCTTTGAGGTAGATTTTGCAAACATGATTCACTCCCATCATGTTCATCTGCTCAAGTTCAGCGTTCTGCTGCTTCGTGTTGCCCTGAGGGTTGCCCACAGTTAAATGTCTCTGCAGGATGACAAGACTGGCGAGGTCACACAGACATCCCTCTCCTGAAGGGGATGTCACCAACTCCACATCAGCAAAGAGGTTCTTTGTGCTGGTAGAGCTAAACAAGCTCCTGGAATACACTGAGCAGTGCTAAAAACATGGTGCTTTTTGTGACCAGCATTGTATCCATGGTAGGGTTTCTAAGAGCTCTTGTTAAAGCACTTTCAAATGTGCCAAGTGCCTCCCAAACCTTGGCAAATACTGGTCACACACTGGGACACCTCCACTTCCCATAAACCAGCATGCATTAAAAGCTTGCACTAGAATCTGCCAGCTTAAACTTGGAACCTAAACTTTCCACAGCCTTTTAAATTCCTATTCCCATAAAGCTGCTATCAAGAGCCTAGGCAATCTCCAAATTGTGGATGATATTCTGCTCTCTGCTGCACCCAGGGGAGTCCAAGGCAGCACTGCACACACAGAAAGGACAGCCTTACCCTTACACCTTGACACTAGCTTGCTGACTGCCCTGTCGAGTCAAAGAAACACCACACGTGACAGAGCAAGCATTTCCAGGGACTGACCTCACTCTCCTCATCGCTCGTACAATGTTTTTATGGCCGTAAGAAAATCCATGTCAATGTGACAAAAAGAAGCCAAATTCTTCCTTTGAGTGAGTGATGCCTTGTGGCCAGTTTATTTTTGACAGAAAATAAGAATAATTCCAAATCAACAATAATCAGACACAAAGCTCTCATTTTTTATCTAGGTATGTGGAAGGGTGAGGACTGTGATGACAACTGGTTTGGAAGGGAAAAGAGTCAAAAACTATTTCGGCATGTCACAGAGTCATAGAATCACAGAATGGTTTGGGTTGGAAGGGAACTTCAAGACCATCTCCTTCCACCCCCCATCATGAGCAGGGACACCTTCCACTAGACCAGGTTGCTCAAAGTTCCATCCACACTGGCCTTGAATAATTCCAGGGATGGGGCAGGCACAGTTTCTTGGACACCCTGTGCCAAGGCCTCATCACCCTCACAGGGAAGAATTTCTTCCTAATATCTAATCTACACCTGCCCCCTTTTAGTTTAAAGTCTGTGTCAACGTGGACTTCTGCTCTTCTACTACAGCAAGAGTCCAAGAAGCTTCCCAGTCATGGGAATAAACCTTGTGACTCACTGCTGACATGGGGTGAGGTCTTTTTAGCACCGGTGTTATCACAGGGTGTGTGAACAGCTGGCGCACAGCCCACATCCATAAACATACCACAAAGTTCTCAGCCTTCCCTGTACCTCTGAATTACATAACCAACACGGAAAGAACCAGACAGCAGCAGGTCTTTGACCCTCTGTCTTGGGGCGACTTTATGATGTTTTATCTCCTATCGCCGCTCTATGCCCAGGCATGAAATCCCGTGAACCCGAAATCCAGGAACTGAGGCAGTTCTAAACTAAGGCCGAAGTGACCCAAACCTGGGGCAATCAGAGGATCCACCCTTCTGCCTCTGAGCTCTTCCAAACCCAAACAAGGGGAACAAATCAAAACACGTGGTTTTCCAAGGCCATCTGATGTGAGGTTTTAACTCTCATCCCCACCAAAACGAATGGTGGAAGTGCTCCAGCCTCAGCATGACCCCTGGCTGGGCGGGTGCAGGGTGAAGGGTGCAGCTGGAGCCCACTTACCGCTTTCCTCTTAAGGATGCAGTCCAGCCGCCAGCGATTCCCTTCCACCACAGGTCGCTTCATGAAGATTTCCGGGCTCAGCCTAAGAAAATAAAGGTATATAAAAAAACACAGCAGATGTAGCCTGCAAACAAAGCACTGGCCTAAACAACCAACTTGGGAAGCAAAGGAATTGAAGTTTAAATAAAGTGGATGTGAAAGCTCATGTCCCAGAGTGATGCATTCTCCAGTATTCTGCTCTTTGTTCTTTAATAACTGAGCATCACAGAGGGCAGGGGACATGTCCAGCACATTCATCTTCATATTCAACAACCCACGAGACCAGGTTGAACAGTGATGTATAAATAGGGAAATTTGGACTCTATCTGTGAAAGAAAGATGCAACAAAAGAAAACCCCAAGGTAGGTTTGAAAGAAATATGCAGACCTAAAAAATAAATAAGAGTGGGATTTCAGTTCTCCTGGCACTTCAGCTATCTGAAACAGAACAGATTTGTGCTGAATTTTCCTTTGCTGCCTAAAGACAAAGTAATAGGATCTCTCAACAGGACATTTTATCGCTTCAAGGCTTACAAGAAATAGTTAAGCAGTCTCATCCAACTCCTGCACAGCAAGGTGACAGAACCTCATTCCTTTACTTTTGTACCAAGCATGGGAACTTGGGCTTGGATAAAGCATATTGCAACCTCCTGTTTTTATCTTATACACCAAGTTTCAGGTACGTTTTGGAATTCCACGATACTTTAACAATTGTCTGAATAAAACACTAAGTATGAGACAACGGGTCTGAAATGGGATGCTCTTGAACTGCCACCTGATGTTGCACACGGGGATCCAGGAGCATTAGGCTTAACTGTGGTCATGGCTGGAAACAGATTCACCCCACTAAATGCTAACATGGTATATAGTTTTCTCACAATAATTTCCTCCTAGAAACTAATTCTCCCAGTTCCCAGAGGCAGCAGATAAGCAGCCAAAGGTTCATTTCACAGATGGAGAAAGAAGAGCACAGAGACATGCCCAAGGTGAACAGGAAATCTGAGTCATGTCTTGGAAGCCTCCCATGCCCATGGTCCAGGCTGGCTCAGGCAGACTGACCCCCAGAAAGGCAAGACATGGGCAGCCACAACCAGCACCCAGCCGAGAAACTCTGCCCAGTCTGTGAGAGAACCCTTCTCCTGCCACAAACAGGAACCAGAGCACTGCATAAACACAGCAACTAGGTAACAAGAGGGCAGAGCCAGGTCCTTTGGCAGACACACAGCTCAGAAAGAGTGACAAAACTCCTCTCCTCCCTTATCTGGCCCATTTAAGAGCAGACCCAAAGGACACACCCACAAGATGCTCCCATCACTGACAAGAGGCTTCCCAAGGCACTGAGGAGAGGCTGAAAGGAGGATCCCATGCAGGATGCCATGGCAAGAGCAGTGTTGAGCATCCCTGTTCCCTTACACACTGAAAGACACCCACGCCCCTCAGGTTTGCAGCAATTTACACTCCTGATGAGCACCTCAAGCCACCACATTTGCAGCTCAGGTGGTGCCCCCGTGCGATTTCAGGCATTTCCATGGAGGGAGACAACCAAGCCGTTGATCTGAAGCGTGCGCTTTTGCTGCCAGCCCTCCTGAAAAGGCCTTTGAATACAACACGAGGAGAGGTTTGGGTGTGCTGCCAAACCATCTGGCTGCAGGGCTAGCTGCCATACTGTAGGGCTCCAAACAGTGCCGCATTGTCGGGAGCGTCCCCAGAGAGACAGCTGAGCAACACCCAAACATGTCAGTACGAACCACCAATCTGTGATGAAAATTTCTTCCTTAGCGGCTTCCATGGCATTTGCGACGTCTTCGAAGTACCACTTGGCATTGACATACCTGCAAAAGCAGACAGGGTGCAGAGTTATGCCTCCTCCCCTTCATTAAACAAAGTACACAGCTGAAGAGCGATGGGGTTCCATGTTAATGACATCTACGTTCTCTTCTCGAAAGCAAACACAATCCTAATTTCCAGAATCAGGACAACACATGGGGAGAATTCAATGCTTCTATCAGTACCTTGATGAAACAGCACAATAAGGGAATATTGAGCACCACTTGGCACTTCTGCCAACTCCACACAATATTCCTGGGTTCTGCTTGACATGCAAGTCAGGTTTGCCTCTCAGGAAAGGATGGTGGAGTGGTGTTTCCTTTGATTTACGGAAACTACTCGGGCAGCAGTTGTTGCAGGGCAGAAGCTGCAGTGAAAGCACCGGTCTGCTTCCAGCTAGAATCCAGTTTTTGAGGCACTTCCGGGAATGGATTAGTGCAATCAGGTTACACTGAAGGGGACAGAAGGATTTCTCAGGGACTGCTGTGTGCATACAGCCCAGTCACCCTCTGACTATATCCAGATCAGCACTTGTTGATTCCCTTTTCTTCTCTTTATCCTTACAATGACAAATACTCAACACGTTCAAATTCAAACGCAACTTGACGCTGCGAAACGCAACGAGCTGTGACGCAGAGCTCCTGCCATCAGCACTGCTACTCTGTCCCTGGTGAGGAAAGCCTCATTTTTTTTGCAACTTCTTTAATTATCACCAGGCCCCCACGGCTACCAAAGGCTACCAGCTCTGTCCGTCAGAGCCGGGGTGCTGAGGGCAGGCAGGCAGCAGGTCCTCACCACTTGGCCAGGGTGTTCTCCTGCACAGCCGCGTAGGAGCCGAAGCGATGCTCCGTCAGAAAGTCCTTGCCGTGTTTCCGGATGAACTCGTCTATGCCCTGCCTCCACCACTGGGCATGTCTGTAGCTGTTACACTTCAGAATCAGCGACCTGTAAGAACACACGATGCACAGGGCAGGAGGCTGAAGCCATTTCCATTTAATTGGGCTGCTCCTCGCTGCCTGTCCACGTTGGCAAATGCATCTGTACCAGTCATATTTTATTTACACAAAAAGTAGGGACTTGGCTGTTTTGTTTGCGAAAGAATGCACAGCACTGAGCTGCTCTGAGTGACTAACAGTATTGCACTGCCAAGCATAAGAAAACCACCCATGTTTAAATTATTAGCACCAGCTTAACTTGGAGTTGGAGCCAGCTAATGTTGTATTTTTTAGGAGATGAATTTATACTGTGCACTAACATAAAAACATTAAATATCCCTTTATCCCCCACTAGTATGTCTTTTGAGTAATACTCCATTGGGATGCAGAAGAAAACATCCCTCCTTGCAGCACAAAGAGAACAGAGTGCCTAAAAAATTACCTAAGCAATTGCTGCCAAACCACACTGTGCAACTCAGCATGCACCATGCCCCCAGGCCCAGCAATAACCGCAGGGATGGACAAACAGAGGCTCCAAACGCCTCATTAAGACATCGGAAATGATCAGCATTAGGGCCAAATCTCCAGCAGGTCTGAGCACACCAGCAGCAGCCACCCAGGCTTGTTAACCCCTCCTACAGAGCAGCATCGATTCCTCCTTAAAAAGCAAAAGCAAACTAAAAGGCGATAAACAAAGCTGCTTTCTTACCTGGAGAGATTGTCGATCTGCAACCCGTATTTAGTTTCTGTTTCTTTCTGGCCTATCTTGATGTTGAATTCCTTATCGACCAGCAGGACAAAGGAAACAGCCCCTGAATCAGGCTTCATGTACATCAGGAACGAGTCCTTCACCACCAGCCACCTGTACGGACACAGCAACCGCGTCACCTGGATTCCACACCCAAGCCAGGCCTCAAAACATGAGCCATGAAAGGAGCTAAAATAATGTAAAAGTGCTTCATCAAAACAAGTGCAAATAATTTATCAGGGAAATCTACTAAATGGTAAAAATTATTCTCAGGAGCTAGACCAGGGGGTGGTTTTCTTCAGTAGACAAGAGTGTATTTTATGAACTTGGGTAATGAGTTTTAATTCAATATAGCACTTTTAGAGTTATTTCCATAACGCCTTTTTACAGGAGTCTTTAAAAATGCCGGTTCCCTTGTTTAACAAAACCCATGAGAACATCCCTGGTCATACACCTCCCAGCACGAGGCAAGGCACAACAAGGATTCCTCCACCCCTGATTTTCATTCAGCTTGTATGCTATATGGGAGTTATTTGACACTTCTAACATTAATTCTGATGCTAGGATCACTTTCACTCCTATCAAAATATATGAACAAGGCATTTTGGAAAGCTTTTATTGCCAAGCAACAGGCACCCTGTTAGAAACACATGAGGAGGGATGACCGGCAGGTTTTACGTAAATACTGTAGCCTGAAGGCAACTCTGGGAAAAAACACATTTTTTACTGTGAATGGCATTTCTAATTTTTTCTCCCCCTGCAGCGTAGCTGGGGTAACCAGCCCCCTCTGTCCCACACAGGTCTCCATCACCAGACCTTCGCCTCATTCTTCTGCACACTCAGAAACACACAAAGCAACACAAAACACTGCAAAAATCTGTTCATTCTTGTATCTTTAGTAACAGCCTCAGCTCCTCATCTACTTGCCGTAATTTTTTATTAGATCCCATAATTTTTTTCTTGCTTTCAGGGCCCTGAAAGAGTTACCTGGCATCACCTCTCATTTGGTGCCAAAATACCTCCCCTCTCTATTTGGGCCATAATTTCACTCTTAAACATCCCACAGGGTGTATTTCCAAGTATTCTCCCTTCTGTTTTTCCCTGGCAGCTCTACGTGCCTGAGGAGTCCTGCCTGTGCCCATTCACAGCTTCACTCCACTATCCTCCTCCATGTCCTAAAATCCTTCCTTAAAATAACCCTCTCTGGGAAATATTACTGTTATTTGCTTAGTTATTAATGCATGAACTGTCAGTCCCAGTGGGCCAAGACGGGAATTTAGTGTCCCACTTGTGATATTCTGTACAGAATCCCACTTAAACACTGCTCCCACCCCCTTTTTAGGCTCTAAAGGAAAATGGAGATCCATCAGAGCTGGATGTGCTCCTGTCCCCACTACAGCTTGGATAACACAAGGAAGGGTTAACTGAGGAGTATCAAGAGGAAAAGGTATTTTTTTCCATAAAAGAGAGAAAGAATTGGTGACGATTTAATGATTTGACCTGAAGGAAGGTCACATCTTTATCCCTTTGTGCCCTCATTATAGAGATTTTCTGTAAACTTAAATTAAGAAATGTTGGAAAGAGTATGCAGAAACAGGACCTTTTCTTCACAAGAATGCAGAAAGGTGTTGTTGGAAAACAGAACTATTAAAGATAAAACTAATGACTGCCCATGGGTGATGCTAAAATCCAAAGGTGCCTAACACCTGGGGAAGCTCCATCGACCAAGAAATTGTTGCTGTAAGGCAGATAATGGGCTATTTGGATTTTCAAATGGAAAGATTTGCCTGGGAAGGGCATGCTCCAGGAAATACACCCAGCGTTTTCTGGATGCTGCCTGGTAACACAGGTACTCCCCCACAGCACACATCTCCCTGTGCTGCAGCCCCAGGCAACACCGAGACCTAACACAGAGGGTAAAGGGATGGGAACAGCAAATGATGTCTGTCTGCAGCAGGAAGGGACACGGGAACAGGAGAAAACATCGGGATTCAATACCTGCAGTAATGAGCAGGAGGCAATGTATTTAACGCCAAGGTTAATTACACCAAACAGCTCCTCAGTGCTGCAGGTCACGTCTGGTTTGATCCTGCCCTGAAGCGGTCCAAAGAGTGTTTCAATTAATTGATTTTCATTTTGTAAATTGAGGAAGGGAAGCTCAGAAAACCAGGCTGAAATCTGTCTGGGGCAGGTCACCAGCCACGCTCCCTCCCAAAGGCACAGAGCCACCTGTGCTCCCGCAGCAGGGAAAGCTGGGCACAGTCTGGGAGGTCACTGCCATTTCTGTCAGCTCCAGGAAATCCCAGTTTTTTTCTGGAGTAACATGTACCTTCTGTGAACTCCAAAGCAGAAGAAAAAACCCACCACACAGAAGGGTGAGGCAGGGAAGAGCCTATGGGCGCTTTCAACCTGAAATTCTGTGGCTTTCGTAAAAAAAGCAAGATTCTCTCCCACAGATTTTTTGAGAGAAAAAGCCAAATGGGGATTTTTGTGTGCCGAGGGAGCACGTGGCATCCCCACCTGTGCCACCCCAGCAGTACCTTTTGGACCAGCGGTAGCACATCCTCCCTTGGCCGCAGCAGTTCAGGCCAGGAATGCGGTGGCCCCCGGAGCGCTTCATGATGAACCCTTCTCTGCAAGGACAGGAACGGGGTCAGGGTTGGGGATGTGGCTCACCTGGAGATGCAGGGGGGATTTTGGAGGGGGTGCTTGCTGAACCCCCAGCCCTTGTGCCTAGGGCTGGCTCCTGTCACCTTCAACTGTGCTATGCCCTGAAATCTGGATGAAGGGCAAAAGTAACCCTCCCAGAAGAAACCAGTGGAGTTTTAAGAAGCACAGGGTCCTGGTTTATAGCACAGGAAGCAGAAAATTAGGTGGCTCAACAGGCTGCAGGGAGGGAAGAGTGGAAACCCCGTAAGTGCTGTCTCGCAAAGCAGCACAGTCTCGAAACCATTTCTCCAAATTTTAGCATTTCTGTCTGAACAGTAATAATTTTTCACATCTAGATGGCAAAACATTCCCCAGTCAGTCACTGCTGAGAAAGGAAAGCTATTAATTTTAACAGTATTTATATATAAAGCCATGCTCTTAGTGAATCATAATTCACAAAGACATGGCTCACAACTCACATGCCCTTCGGTCCCAGGTCGTGGATGAATGACAGCTGGCTTACTCCAATGAACTCCATCTGGGAAAGAGAAAGAGATTCCCCCATCTTTATAACTCTGAAATCCACAAAATCTTTTGCTTTATCAAGGTGACTTGCCATAGAGACCTACAGAACTTACAGAAGATCCTGAGCAGACATTACCCACCATCGCTTAAGCATCTTCAAGAAGACCAAGGAAAGTAGTTTGGTTGAGTTTTCTGTTTGTTTATTTTAGATGTACTCTGGAGAACACATTTCAGGGCAATCAAGCTCCAGTGTATTGGAGGGACTCTGTGGTATTCTCCCTCCTGGATTTTTGGCTGAAACAAGGACTCATGTTTGACACTCTTCGGGGGTCTGTGTGATCTTGGCTGGCTGCCAGAACCCTCTCCTCCCTCCAGGGACCCTCACAGAAAGACTGGAATTGAAATGAGGACATATGCCCAGAGCTGGGTGCACCCTTTAAGCCTCCTACCCCATGGAAACACCACATGAGGGTTCAGCCACACATTCCACAAGCATCCTCCAAGTCCACTGCAGCAGGTCAGTGCTGCACACGCAGCACTGCCCTTCTGGTTCCAGGAACTGAAAATCCACAGGAAAGCCACAGTGGGGCAGGAGGAGAGCAAGTTCAAATCCCAAAGTCAAGGAACCTGCCTCCTCACGGCTCCTCCTGCTTCAGCAGGGACTGCAGGGAACATAACAGTGAGCAAAGCCGGTTAGAAAGCTCAGCACGATTACATTCACCTCTAAAAATAGGACACTGGGCAATTTCGACCGACCAGGCTTTTCTTGGCACAGCGGGACATTCCTGGCAGTCTGCTGGATATTAGCCCTGGGCCCCTTCAGCAGGGAGAAACACCCTGCCAGGGTGTCCTGTGCAGGACAGGGCTGGAGCAGGCACAGCCCTGCGAAGGAGTCGCCTCGCAGGGCAGAACCTTGTCTGCACCCAGGCACTTGTAATTTATTGTCACATAAAGTTGTCCAAGTGCAGAAAGGTGCTCAGGGCAGGGTGAGGGCAGGTGTCACTGTCCCTTTGGCCAGGCAGCAAGCCAGAGGGAACCTCTAACAGCACATTTTGGCAATGCACCCTGCTGGGGCTGCAGGCCAGGGCTCAGCCCCTGCTCCTGATCGCAGCTGCGACAGGAGGCAGCCTCGGTACCAGCTTCAGGAATGCCCACCCATACCCACGGCAACTCCAAGGAAAGGCTCTCTCTTCTCAAGGAAAGAGCCACTGTCACCTGCTCTGTGGCAAACCAGCCTCAGGGACCTCATCAGCAAAATCCAATTTTGCACAGGAATTACATACGTGGACCCTTAAGCCTCAAAGACATTTTCAGACACCAAGTATACCAAAAAGTATCAGTAAATTTGGGGTCAAAGTCTATCTCGACATTATGATGAGGCTAGCACAGGCTCCCTTCCCAATACCATCATTTTTTCACAGAAAACAGCAGTAGGACCAAAGTTCCTTTCATCCCCTCATGCTCAGCTGCTCCTGACAGGACCTTCCCAAACTTCTCGTACCAGCCAAGGCCATGGAGAAGAACAAAGGACACTATTGCTTTCCTCTGAGTATCTCAAGGACATTAACTTCTACTCAGCTGAGACAAATGTAATGCTTTGATTTCAGGGTGATTTCAGGCTGTTTTCAGAAAGAGATTAGAACATGCTATTAAATAGCATTCCATGCTATTTCACTAACCATCTTGCTCTCTCTGTTCTCCCCACATGTTCTGGAAAAGCACCAGGTATGTCCTATGAATGTTTCAGCTGTTTCTGCAGAAACACTCAGAGCAGGGTGGGAAGCACCTGAAAAAATCCAGTGTACCCTACAAGCCCTTATCAGAGGTCCCAAGCAAATTCTCAGGCCAGTTCTTTGCCTGGATCCCATTTTAACTTCTTCATGGCATTTCCTATCAGACAAATCAGAAACCCAGACATCTCCCTCACAGTGGGCACACACACAAAAAAAGCACATAAATGTCAAAACCCTTTGAACATGCTGGCTGGAACCAGAAAGACGGCAGGAATTTGAGGAGCACTGCATGCAGAGAAATAATTATCCTCAAAAAAGCAAAAGGAGAAAAACAAGAGGAAAAATTACTTGCAGAAACAGAACTACCACTACATAAAAGAGAAAGAAAGATTGTCTGGCAGCACAGCAACCTCTTCTTCAGCCAAGCAGTCTTTGGAACAGCAATGACAGGAGCCCATCCAACACATTGATCAAGAGTTTTTTGTAAAAAAAAAATTTTAAATAAATTCCTCCAGTTAGAAGGAAAATTCCTCAGTGTAGTGCAAAACATCTGATGGAATGATTTATTGTTGCAATTACTGCTGCATTAGCTATTTTTACTGTCACAGTGCCTCTCATCCGAGGTGCTCGTCGTGCACAGAGAGACTGGGAGAGGCAGGCAGGGCAGCCAGGAGCTTTCATCTCCGTCACATCGGAATTCCTGCGCTGCCCAGCTGCCTCCCTGGGATCTGGCATCCCGCTCTTGTTTCAGAGTGACCCGCAGCAGGATGGTTTTGGTATGAGATGTAGGCCTAGAGAATGCGGCTTCAATGACATTGTTGTGGCAATGAAAAGAAAAATAAAGAGGTGGACAGGAGCGATGGGCTGCAGGAGGATGGGCTACGGAAGGTGGAGAACCAGCTGCAGTGTTCAAACCATCCTGTCCTGCCAGAAATGCCGAGCACGCGTGATTTATGTAAGTAAAAATTTCTTAGAGCATCCACATTTCAGAAAGGATTCAGCTTCTCCACGCTGTATTTTTCCATTTTGACTCTTGTTCTTAATTTAGTGGGTTCAAAAACACATCAAAAAATGATTAGCACTGGTCACTCGCAATAAAATGGAATTACACGCTCTTCAGAATAATATTGTTCAGCACAATTTCTTACACAAAAAAAACTTGCTTATACAAAATACAAATTAAAAAAACCCTAAATGTGCTGCATTTCAAGTGCAATAACTAAAAATACTGATGGGTTGGGTGGGGACCTCCACAGAGGTCTGCAGATCCAAGGGCTGTATCAGAGGCAAACCAGTGGTCACTCTCACGTTTCAGCTGTTCTTACATTGCGTCATTTTCACTTAAGATGAGTTTTTTACTCTCACTGAAGTTCATGCAAAACATTACACACATACACATGATCCAATCAAATCTTATTTTTCATTTGCTTGGGCATCTTTTAAGTATGGGAGCTTGTACAAAAAATAATGCAAAGGTCCAATTAATAAAATGTTTATACAGAATCCAATTAAGCCTCAACATTTTGAGGCTATATTTCTCCAATTTCCAATTTCCAGAAAAAAAGTGTGAACAGTTAACACACTGAGATTCCCACAACATTCATTTTAACAGTAATTGTCTTGAAGCACTTCAGCCCAAAAGTACTATAAAAAGGTTTTGGAAAGAAGAAGAAATGACACGGGATTTAACCACATAAATCACAAAACTAAAAAAAAAAAAAAATTAAATATAAAAAGCTAGAGGATGTACAACCTCTACAATGCCATGTAGCCACTGTGGACCTGATCCTTAACCCACCAGACACTTCAGGTCTGCAAAACCACAAGCTTGACTTGCAGGCTCAACTGTCTCAGTGCATGGCACATCCTCCAGACAGTGTATAAAGCAGTTTGCTCTCACTGGCAAATAATAAATTAACCACAAACGTGAAATAAAAGAAGTAAAAACCCAAATTCATTAAATTGTGCAGCTCAGATGTAAAAAACATCTCCTCGGAGATGCTACTGACCCAAGCAGGCTCTTCACAATGACCAAGGGTTACACTCCAGGCAGGTCTCAGCTTGCCTTTGCAACTCCATGCCTGATTTAACAAAGAGTTCCTGATTTTAAAAAAGTACTTAGTGCATGGATTTGATGAGAGGAACACACAGGAGTCCAAATGTACTCCAAGATTAAGACAGTTACAGCATTTGTCAGCATCCGGGCAAAAGACTTCTCAACCACAGGAAGAGCGAAGCCCTCATTTTGTTCTCAGGAGTTCCAGGGAAAGTGCCAAAAATCTTCACTTTAGTCTCGTCTGAGAATGGTGGGGGTTGTTCTGGTGTTGTTTTAAAGGAAGCACTTCCCTCCCTGCGCTTTCTTCCAGCATCGCCTGCAGGACCCGCGCCGCCACCATCAGCAGCAAAGTCCTCCCTGAACGCTTCACTGTGGCCAAATCCAGAGAAAGCCAACAACAAACTGAGAATTTATGTGCAAAGGGACATCTGGCTCCGGGGGCTGGGGACAGAAGGGCGATTCAGCCCGGGAGGGGAGCACCCCACAGCTGCCTGGGCAAGGCAAGGCCGCCCGTCTCCTCCCCCAGCCCCCACCGTGCAGCCCGTCTCAAACCACAGCCTGGCCAAAGCATCACCCACGTTCTCATAGGAGCAGAAACGTTCCAAAATATTTGAAAAAGGCAACGCCTGCCTAAAAGTGACAAGATGGATCCACACTGTAAAATAACTCTCCCCCGCTCTGCATATGCTACTGATCAAAATCGCCGAGTTATCCCAATCTTGCTCCTAGAACAAAAGATGACTCTTTTCCACACGCAGACTAACAGAGCTCTTCACTGCATTGAAATTAAGCTCCACAGCCTGTTCCCTAAAGAAGCACTCTAAGGAATGCAGCTTCCTCAGCCTGAAGATTTCTTGCCCTCCAGAGCTCAATGGCCAACCCCAATGGGCACTTTGTCCCACGGAACAAGCAGTGCTCAGCACCGAGCTCTGCAGGAGAGCACACACAGTTTTTAGACACATCCAGCTTTGAGCTGCCCAACATCTCTACACCACTGAAATCCTGCAAAACAGAGGAATATCTAGCAACAACAAAAAAAGTAGAAGAGAACTGGCTGCTACAGAAACCCAAAGTTCAGTCTATATTTCTGGCTTGTTTGAAAACCAGGTGTTCCCACTTGTCACTCTGTGCTCAGAAATGTCACTAAATTCGGGAGCTACTCAGTGCGTGCATCAGATTTTGCTGGTAATACAAAAGATGGAGTAACACAGTCATTATGCAGCCAAAAAGGGGAGAAATAAATTACCATTCCCAAGAAATGTCAAAGCTGCAGCTGACAGGTGAGGACTTCTGAAGAAACATTCGAGGATGAATTTCAAAAGAAGTATTTTTGCTTAAAATAGGCCTGAAGCTGGATTTGACATCTCTCCTCATGTCTAAAAGCGTTGACTTGGGGAAGTAAGCCAACTACCATCTCCCTTTGGAACTGAAAAAATACCCATTCACCTCTCTGGGTATCACACTCACACAAACTCAACATCACTAATGTCCAGGGAAACTGCACAGAACAGAAACCTGAGACAAATCTGCACCCAGAACCACGCACAAAGCCCAGACTGAAGGAGCAATTACGAATATGGTTTGGATTCCAACTTTTAAGTATTTAAAACTTTAAATTATCATCTTAAACACTCTGCAGAATTAAACAGAATCCCACTACATGTACATACATATACAGCCAGCTGTCTGGACTGCACCAGCTTGAGGAGGTTATCGCTGTGTTCTTCTACCAGCAACCTCTAACACTGAATCATTCCTTTGGTTTTAATCATACTACATCTGTGTTGGAGAAATCAGCTAAGCCAAAATGCTCACAAAACAGCTGTGAAATGTTTCTTGCAGAAGCTGCACGTCTTCTTCCAATGAATTCAGCATTTGTAAAGTGAATATTCTTTAGACATTTAAGCAAACTAATTTCTACTTACTGTTCCATGGTAGTTCCTGTACATTGGCATTTTCAGGATATTTGTCAAGTAGTCCTCCAGCTGTTTCTACAATTAAAATGTTGAAACTTTAGATAGGATGTGGAGGTTTTTCTTGAAAATTCCTGTAATCCAACTGTCTGGCATGAGGAAGCAATCAAGAAATCAGACCCACTTTTCAGTTTGAGTGGATAAATAAACACATTATTATGTGCTCACAGGATTTCATAGCTCAGCACTATGAACAGTTTGGTCATAGGTTGTTTACTGTTCATAGTTCTGTGTTTGTACCTTCCACCAGCACACCTGTTCTGTGGCAGGGTCACTTTGGAGGTCAAATTTCTTGACTGAGCCAAAGTTCCAGAACAATTTTAAATACCAAATCAGCCCCCATTGTTTCTGACCCACATGAACCAGCTTTGTGAGAAAACAGGCTCAGAGTCAACTGAGAGAGTCTGTTTAACCAAAACAAAAGGTTCATGGGGTGAGGAACACAGGGACCATACCGTCCTGTCCCAAAGACACAGAGAGAGCAGTGGCTGGGCTTGTCCTCCCCAGCCAGGATGGGAGAAGAGAAGACACAATTATGGGAGAAGTAATCTCTTCCCATCTTCATCGTAAAAAGAAAAAATTAAACTGTCTGGGCATGGGAAACTAGGCAGAGTCCTACAGGACACAAAGCAAACTGAAAGGAAACATGAGCTAAAAAAAAAAAGAGGCATCTATAAAACAGCTTTCTTCCTCTTCTAAACCCACATCTCTCTCCTGAAACTTCCTGTGCATCAGAGAAGTCATGAACAGCAGGGTTTCTGCATGGCACAGCCACAAGACACAATCCTTTAATCCACTGGTCCTTGAAGCTCCAGTGGCACAAAGCCCAGGGAGGGAGGGAGGGAGCAGGAGAAAGAGAACGATAAGCACAGCCTGCACAAACACGGGGTTTTTAACTTGCAAACAGCAAAGCTGCAATGAAGAGGTAGGAAGACATCCACCCTCTCCATGGAAGGGCCCATCTGTTAACATCTGATGAAGTTACACAGAACACGTGTGCCTGGGCTAAAATTACCCACTTTCAGCATGAATAGCCTGACTGTCATCTCCTCTTTCAGAGCAGGACAGCACTGAAATCTCTCAGATTTTGATGGCCACAGGGCTGCCTCCACGCAACTTGACTCTGCAAACTGCCTTGTCTATCTTTAAATCAGAGCAGGTGGGAGGAGGGGAATCACCACTCCCAGCATCACGGTGTTCCTCAACTGCAAAGGAAAGCTTTGCCCACATGAACCCCAGGAGCAGCATCCTCATCATTGCACAGCGGAGAATTTGGCATTAAAGCTGGACTTGTCAAAGCTGAAGCTTGTCAAGCAAAATGCTGTAACGGTAACAAACAAGGGTTTTGATAGTGTGTGGCTTTGCAAGCACCTGCCTGGCTTCTCTGCACCTCAGAGCATCCCTCTGGCCCCCAGACTGAGGTGGACACTTACCCTCCTGCTAGAGAAGTGCTCCTCCCGCACCGTGCTCTCCGCGGTGTGCGGCAGACTCGGCATCTGCCTCGGCTCTCCCCTTTTGATGGATTGTCTTCTCACCGTGTGACTGGAAGGAAAAACACAACCCAACATCAAGTCTCAGTGCTGCAGGCATGTGTATGCCTCGATATGTAACCCCTCTTCTGCAATGCCTTTATTTTTCCTATCCAAGATATTAAAAACTGACGAGTGGGCAGGATAGCCAAAAAACCAAAAAACACACCAGAAAAGAAGACAGTGTAGATTCATTTAAGAAGCCAGTGTGCTCCGATTGGCTCACAAACAAAAACACAACACAGAAATACCAGAGTTTGATTTTTGAGGGCCACAATTTTCCCTTGTAAGTAAAGGGAGCCTACAGCCTATTTTTAGAGCATTATGTTCCTCCAGCCGTTAACCCCTCATAGATTTACCTTTCCTATCATATCCCAACATTTCTCTGTATCAGGAGGTTCTCGCTGACCTACACCACTCCTCCTCCCACTTCTTTTCCCTCTCCTCTTATATTTCCAGCCATTCCAAGCACCAAAGCCAGCCTGGACAGTGACCCCCATACCTCCCACATCCTGCCCATGCTGTCAACAAGCCACAGAGCTCCAGCGATTTCCATTAGCATTATCATAACCCTTCCCCAAGTTCAAGGCAAATCCAGCCCAAAAGCTGATGGCCTGGGAGACGTTTTCTACGTCAGCAGAGAGATGTTTGCATCACTTAGATTATAGCTGCTAAACACACAGATCAAATATTTTTATTATAGCTGCTAAAAATGCATGGAGACTGAATTCTTCTGCCCTCTCCGCCTTACAGCAAAGTAAATGGGACCAGTGAAGCCAAATAGATACAACATTAAAAATATAATCTCCCAAAGCCCACCGTGTCCACAAGGACGCACACTTACCTCCTGGTGGGGATAGGGATGCGCACAAAGGCTTTGTACCTCAGCAGCTCCCTGTGAAACTCCTGGAAGTGCTTGAACTTCCTTTTCACGTGCCAGACAAACTCTCCATGGGTCAGCTCGATGGTGTAAACGTTGGGGCTTGGTACCTGCAGGGGAGAACATCACCACACAAGATGCAAGTTTTGAAATTAGCCATTTTCCTGCAGCTGCTCATCTAAAGAGCCTTCATTCAAGTTTACTTAAGGATTATTCTGTCTCATGATTTCTTGTTCTTTTTTTATTAGATTTTATAAATAGACAGATAACCTCCTCTCCTAAGCATTTTCTGAGACACAGGCTTTGCTGCCTCCTCAGCCCACGAACAAGCAAGTGCAAAATTAAGGCACAAACAGCATTTTAAATACAGTACTACAGAAATCAAACAGAATTTCTTGAAGTTCTGACCTTCTTAGTGGAAGTAAAGCGTTCAACTTCCAACACACGCACTCGGACAGGACATCCCGTGAGGTACGTCTGCGTGCCCGGCTCTTTGAATCCATGGGTGTGGTAGATGGCAGAGAAGGGAATGCACACTGGAAGGACCACAAACCCCACAAAACTGTTAGCTCAACAGCCTCGTAACAATCCACGAGGGCATGAAAGTCGGCAGATAGCAGCTATGCTTTAACATGGGAGCATTTATACAGCAGCATTAATTCCAGAAAAACATAGCAATTTTTATTAAGGAGAGCTCAAAGACAAGGTTACACAGAAGGGACTTGAGAAGCTCCAGTTTTAAGACCCTCCTAGTTCTAAATCAGGGTCAGTGCTGGGCTTGGCAAAACCTCCGAGGCTGTACCCTACCTGCCAACAGATTGTTAAACCCAAGCAGGACATGGGATGAGAACATATGGGTGTCAACTCACCAGTGCCTTTGGGGTCAGTGAGTATCTCTGCGTCCACCTCCTCCCCCTCCACATGGAGCTCCCTGGTGTCCAGGCTCTCGATGATGTTGCTCATGTCTGCAGCGAGCTTCTTCAGCGTGGATGTGGCTGCATGGCTTTCTGCTCTCAGAGACATCTCAGGGGCCTGCGCTCAGGAGCCGCGGGGCGCTGCGGAGAGATGGGGCAGGGCTGTCACCACCCTGTCTGCAACACAGGGCTGAAGGAAACCACTGGCAATGCACGGACACATCTTCCTTCCACCCCTTTATCCACACTGATCCCAGCTATCCCCATCCTACACATCCAATGCCAAGTGTTCAGCCCTAAAGCTACAAACCACATCACTGCCTAGCTAAATCCGAGACTTAATTCACCCGGCGCTGCATTTCCCAGGTCAGGCTGCAGAGAGAAAAAGCTCACTCAGAAAAATCCATAGGCATTTTTGCTGCATGTTCTTCCTTTGAGTCAAGTAGTGACAGAAACTCCTGGCATTATTAAGATTTCCTCTATTTGTATGCACCTTACACAACTGCCTGTGCTGTCTGCACGCCTTGTGCTCTCCCATGGCTCCATCCTCTCAGCAGGCTCAAAAGTTACAGCTGTAAAGGTTCCTCTCCGGGGTCAGGAGCATCCTGATGCCCACAGAAAGCCTGGGAGCAACAAGGTGGACTCCACAGCTTCTGTGCTTACCCATCCACCATCCCAGGTGGCTGCAGGGGACCAGGCCACCGACCCTTTGTGATGTGGACACAGCCGGGGGAAAGCTGCTGCCTGCTCGGGGCACTCAGTGACATTTAGAGGTGCTTGGGCACTGGTGACTACAGCACTTCCCACCTTTATTCCCATCCATTCATGCCAGGAGCCTGAGTCACAAGAAAAATGGGGAAGGAAGAAGCAAAAAATATAAGGAAACAAAAGTAAATCGATATATGAGGCACGGCCACTGGCACAAGCCTTCCCTGTTTGTGAGTATTTGCAAACCCTCTTCCTCCTCCTCCCCTTCCTTCTCCAGGCTCTGCATCTCACCCGCACGGGGCTGTGGAGCTGGCTGCTGGTCCTTGCACACAGCCAGGCTCCAGCTCTTGGGCATCTCCCTGATGATGATAAAAGGTCCCTTCAATCTTTGTCCTGCTCTGCAATAAATGTCACAGCTCGACAGCTACACTGAAAAAATATGGACGGGACAAACTGGCAACATTTTACAGAAGCCAATACAAGGATGCCCATTTATACTTGTGGAAGCTCTTACATTGTGTTAAAGAATGATTTTTCCAAAAAAGTGTGACATTTCTCATGTTAAGTTCTGCAAAGAACACTGTGCAATTATTCTTGAGCGAGCTCCGCAGCAAGAGCTGGGTATGCCGTAACTTGGAAATAATTTAACATTTTAATAAATCATGTGTTTAGCTGCTTTTGAAAGAACATTCTTTATTATTGTTTCCTCTTGAAACAAGTCCATTATTTCATTACTACATAAGGCTGATACCATGTAAGCCCAAAAACACGCCAGAAGCAGCTGCCTTCAGAAAAAAAAAAATCCATTTGCACACAGACTTGAATCAAGAAAAATCGGGTCAATCTCTTCTGTTATACCAAACTAAATGCAGAACCAACAGCTTCATCTTGGGAGTGAGGGCTCCGAGGGCCTTGGTGGCTCTGTCACCTTCCACCAGTGGCAGGGAATGCCATCAGAGCACAGAAGGCTTTAGGACCAGACCATGGGATCACTGGGCCCCCAGGGCACTTCAAGAGACCTGCTTGAATAATCCAAACATAAAAACACACATGGGTACCTCCTTTCCCAGTGATACACTGAACTGTGGGGCAGTGTCCTGGTTTCAGCTGGGACAGAGTTAATTTTCTTCTTATTAGCTGGTACAGCGTCATGTTTTGGATTTAGGACCAGAAGAATGTGATAACACACTGATGTTTGAGTTGTTGCTAAGTACTGCTTCCTCTAATTCAAGGACTCTGCAGTTTCCAATGCTCTGACAACCAGGAGGTGCACAAAAAGCGGTGGGGCAGCATGGTCAGGACAGCTGACCCAAACTGTCCAAAGGGATATTCCATTCCACAGGACGCCATATCCAGGATATCAGCTGAGGAAATTGGCTGGAAGGTGCTGACTGCTGCTGGGGGCTGGGCACTGGCCAGGGGGTGGTGGGCAATTACTATATTATGCATCATTTGTTTCCATCGGCGTTATTCCCCTTTCATTACAATTAATACCATATTTTATTTGGTTTCAATCATCAAACTGTTCCCACCCCACTGATGTTACCCTACCCAGCCCGTGCAGCCTCTGTGCAGCAGGAATTTGGCACTGGCACTCCTCTGTCACAACTTAATGGAAAGCCAGTTCTCCCTCTTGGAAGCTTTACATTTTTCATATTCTAACAACACACTGCAGGGGATTTCAATTACTCAGAGAGCATAAGGTACATTTTCATTTGTTTGGAGTGAAGTCATTCCACCTGATACAGACTGGCTTTGGATGTTTGATTTTCTCCCTGGAAAGCAGGCATACATAAACAGCATTCCCAAGGGACACCATGCCATCAGGCTTTCCCAAATAACCCTGGGGATGGCAGGAGAGAGCCCAGAGCCTCACTCTGCACCAACACATACAATAAAATCCTATTTCCCACTCAGCACTTCACGCAAAGAATCTTTTTTGTGCACTTCTGGCTGGAAAGAAAGCAGCATCTTGCTTTGTATTTCTGTCTGCATTCACATTTAGAAACAAAACAGAATTTTTTTTTTCTCCATCAGAAGATGCTTTTGCTTCATGGAAATTCAATGCCCTTTCCAAAAGAAGTTTTCCATGGTCAAAGAGAACACGAGCCCAAACACACTCTGGACATGCCATGCCAGCAATTACACTTGAAGGAAACCAGCAAATACCACATCAGCAGGGCTGGTGGAAGAGCAACAAAGAGGAGCCAACAGGGAGAGAGGATGCTCATCCTCCCTCCTCCTCCTTTCCTCCCCGCTGTGCCAGGTACAGCTGGGTTCTTTGTCAGATTAATTGACACAGTTGGTTAATGGATAAACAATTAACCAGTGTATGCAATGATTATTTGCAAGGGACCACAGCAGGGCTCCATAACTCAGGATTTTTTTTTTAAAGCTAAAGCTATTTTCACAGACAGATCCTGTGATAAAGCAGGATCCAAACTCCGACAGACCTGAGTCAGTCCCAGCAGCAAGATTCCCCTCATCGAGATTGGAGCCCAATTTCGGGGTTGAGAAGGAAAATGTGGCTTGCCCATGGCCCTGCCAGCAGCCCCACAAGGCTGGGCAGTGGCCACGCTCCCTGTCACAGCCAGCTGCTGCAGAGCCAGAGACACAAGGCAAACCCAGCCCTGGGCAGGGAGGATGGCACAGGGGTCAGCTGGAAAGACAGGACATACCACACCCCTCTGAAAGCTTTACAGGGCTCTGCTCCATAAGAGCTACTTAACCTCTTGGCCAGAGTTTCCATGTGGACACACTCTGCATTCCCATGGGCAAGCTGAGGAATGCCTGGGCTAATCTGCAACAGGCTGGGTGTAAACAGGCACCATGCACAGATATCCAGGATTTAACCACCAACCAGGCAGGCTACACCAAGAAGGCCCTGTCTGTCCAGTGCCACTCACTGCTTGCACTGCTGGTGGAACAGAGAAGGGAATAATAAACCTCTGATACTGAACTCAAGAGACACCAGCAAATCGAAGGAGAGTGCAAATAATAGGATGAAACTTAGGAGAAATAAGTGCTGCATTTCAGCATTTAGCTGTTGCCATTCAGGATAGAAAATAAGCAGCAAGTTTTTTAAAGGAAAAAACTCCAAACAACCAAAAGAGGAAAACCAGGGTCTGACTGAGTCAAGAACCGGCGATCTGAACAAAGGCAAACCCTGTGCCAAGATGCACAAATAGGACTATTGCCTGTGAGCCAGGAAGGAAGAGATGGTGCAGAACACAGGAAGACTCAGACCTAAGGCATTTGACCTGTGAGAACAGTGTCAATACTGAGAGAAGGCAGAGAAACGTGACAGCAGACTGCAAGCCTGCAGAAGGCTGCTGTGAGCAGGGTGGACAAGGGAGAAGTGCTCTGAATTAGAATCACAGAATGGTGATTCAACATTGGAAGGGACCTTAAAGATCAGCCAGTTCTAACCCACTGACATAGGAAGGGACACCTTCCACTATCCCAGGTTGCTCCAAGCCCTGTCCAACCTGGCCTTGAACACTTCCAGGGATGGGGCATCCACAGCTTCTCTGGGCAACCAATGCCTCACCACCCTCAAAGGGAAGAATTCACTCCTAATATCTAATCTAAATCTATTCCCTTTCAGTTTAATTGCTTGTTTAAAGCAGAGACTAGGGAGAAAGCCCTGTCTAATGACAAAGGCATGGCACTGCCTGAGGAGGGGTTTGCAGAGCCCCAGGGCTGGAGGACGCAGAGGAACAGTTGCACCCCTAGCACCCACACCCCCAAACCTGCTGCCGGGGCAGAAGCTGGTGTGTTTGAACAGAGGGAAGCTGCTGCTCCGGCTTTATCCGGCTCAAAGTCTGCCTGGGCAAAAGCAGCAAGAAGGAAAATACAATGAAAAGACTCGGCAGCAAAGGAAAACATTGGAAAGAATGAACAGACAAGGAAAAAAAGAGATGATTAAAAACTGAAAGAGGTAAAAAAACATACTACAAACCCCATAAAAGACTGCTGACACTGCCTCTGTCCAGCCTAGTTCTTGTATTAATTATTTCCTCTTCCAAGCACCACTTAAGCTCTCTGCCTCCCGTCTCAGGCTGTCCCCACAGCACACGGGCCCCAAACCTGTCGAACTGGTAAAATATATACACTGGAAATAGCGACTGCACCAAGAATCAGCCAAGATTTCAACTGCAGGGAAAATGACTAAGAAACCAGAAATTAAATATATTAATCCCGAGCCCTTGTGAATACATTGCAAACCTATAGTTCCATCCTGCAATTTTGCAAGCCTGATATCTACTTGTTATTTGCCATTTTGGTTATGCTTTAACCCCAAGTTATTACTTCAGGGATCATATGACCATCTCAGCCTTCGCTAAAGAAAATTTTTTTTCTACTCGTTGCACAGGACAACAAAAGCACAGCTTTAAAGGCATGGAAACTGGAAGGCAGGAAATACATATTTTTGTAAATATTCATGAACAGTTCTGTGTTTTGAAGACACTCACGTCCTGATGTGAAAATGTATGCGACTGGTAATAGCACAGACTACCTAAAACTTGGTCAGCCTAAGTTTATTCTGTATTGCGGCAGATCTGAAACAAGCTCAGATAACCATAGCTCCCTAACGAGGTTCTGATGCTGACAAGCACCACACAGAGCTATGAAACCCAGAAAAACTTCATTTGGAGAAAGAGGGGAGCAGAGAAGAGAAAATACATCCAGGAAAAACAGACATTTCCTGCTAGTGCCTCCCCAGAGTTCGATGCTCTGGATCAACTTTTATCCCTATGGTGAGAAACACTAGAATCCCCGAAAATTACTTCATTCCTGTTCTCATGACATCTCTCCCAGTACAGTGACCTTTCGGCAAGGGCTGTGACAAGTGACCTCTGTTCCCATACTTGGTTTTCTCCCGCAGGCAGCAGCGCCCGTGGTGGGACACAAAAACCTCCCAGGCTGCCTGGAGCGGAACAGGCATGCTCAGGCCGAAACACGGCAGTGAGATGGGGTTACTAAACAGAAAACAAACAAACAAACAACCAAAACAAAGCCCAAACAATCTGAGCCATGAATTCTCTCTCTCTCTCTCCTCCTGCTGCTGCCAGGAGCCTGGGTGCAATAGGGGCACCAAGAGCCCAGACGAAATGCCAAGGAATTCCCATGCACCATACTCTCAACAGCTATTTGCTCTGTCTAGTGGCGATGAATCTTTTGCATGTAAATATTTCCTAATTCATCCCATTTCAAATCTAAAATTAGCTTTGGACCACTCTGTCGTGGAGAAATACCCTCAGCTGACAAGAGCCCTTTTTGAGGAGTTATTTGCCACCTCCAGGAGAAGCTGGGCTTGTCAGCACCCCAGATCAATGCCCTGGCACACCTTCCTTCCCAAGCCCTGGGCAGGAGTCAGCCCTCCACCTCAGTTAGGAAGTGTCCCCTGTGCTCAGGATCCCTGCCAGCAGCACCTGCAAAGAGCATCCCACTTTTCCAGCCCAGGAAAAATCCCCACACTCACACAAAGTACGGACACACAATGATTTTATCTTTCCCCCCAAGATTTAATCAAAAACCCGGGGCTCTTGTAGGTAGCATGTCACATTTCCTAACTACAAAATTAAAAGACAAAAGGGTTGAAAAATGCTCAGCATTGCCTTAACCCTGCTCTTCAGTTCAGTACATGGGAAACACTCAGCCAGAGGAGCCAGCACCCAGCAACGGCACATGCAGACGCCTCCTGAAAATCTGCCCTTCTGGATGCTCATACTGCACGGGCAGTGCACAAGGATTAGGGTTCAGTTTTCACAACACACAGAACAACCCTTGAGTAAGAACCAAAGCATTGCTCCCACCCTGGAAAGATCAGGAGCTGGAGAACTGAAACAAAAATCTGTATCAACAATAAATACATTGAAACATCATCCTGACCTAATTTGCTTATCTTTAGCCCAATCCTGGTAAAACCAAAATATTTTAAAACACCATTTCCAAAACAATTATTCCCACAAAATGCCCACATACAATAGCAATACCTCTAAAAGCAGAAACCAATTAGTGCCTCCTGCAGCACAGTTCCCTGGCTCTGCATTATTGATTTCCACAGTCCTTGCCACGTGAGGCTTATTGCCAAGCCACCGGCCTGCCCGGAGGAACAGAAAAGTCACAGGAATCCACATGGCCTGTTTGCAACAGGGCACGAGATGCTTCAAGGCTGGGATGGCCTGGAAAGAACAGGTTCATCTTTGGAAGTCTCTTCTGCACTATCTAGACTGGGCAGAGCCCCTTCTGCCCCTGCAGCATCCATCACACAGCACTCCTGCTAGAGAGACGGGCACAGAAAAGCCAGGCAGGTCAAGGGAAAGGATGAGGTAAGGCACTGGTGACTAACCACGGCTGCAGCCAGAAAACCCCTCCGTGCTGGTTTGTCCCCACACCCAGGCCCAGCCTAAGCGTCAGGCACCTCCCAAGGACTCGTTTCATTTGCTTTACAGAACAGTAAAGGGAAAACATAAACATCCTCGGATGGGCAGCGGCTGCTGATCTCATGCTGATGCACTGGTTGCTCTGGCTCCCACTCCCCCTGCCCAGCAGCACCCCAGGAGCACCATCCCTGCTCCCTAGGCTGCCAGAGGAAGTGCAGCCTTCTCGGGAAGCCGATCATTAGGTATTTATTGGTAATTAAGGCTGGCCCTACACATACTAATTCATCACCTTGTTTTGGATCCCTCAGGTGTGGGCAAGAGTGTTTAAGCACAGCACTCGCACCTCAGGCTGTGCATCCTCCAGGGATCACCACCAGCCCCCCACTCCCTGATGTGGTCACAGCACACACCCTCACACCCCACAGCCCTAAACCCAGGAGCACTGCACATAATACCTCTGAAAACCAGGGCAGGGGATGCCCAGAGCATCTGGAACCTGGTTACTCACCCCCAGAGACCCACTAGCACTATAGCAGCAGGCAGGCAAAGGGAACCAGGTGACAGCACCTTGGGGATCGCCTCCATCTCAGCATCCCCAAACCACACAACTGAGATGCAACAGAGCGGTCAATAGAGTCCTGGGCTGATGGGAAAGAGGGGATGGAAAAACTGCCTGCTGCAAAGAGCACTGACAGCAGCAAGACCAAAGGATGCAGCACTTCTGGGTGCTGACAGACACAAAGAGCTTGGCACAAGACAGAGCCCACAACAGCTTTATCTAAAATCCTAAAAGCAAGGAGCTTGCCAAAGTGCTAGTGTTATGCACAGAACTCTTGGAGTGACCATCTCCACGAGGACCAGGGACAACACGGACCCCCACGGTGCTCACAGGATGACACGCACGGCTGCAGCTCCTACCTACAGTTGAACACGTCATACAAATACAGCGTGTATTTCTGTGACCTAAAGGTACAGATATCTGCAGGGCTGATGTCTTGTACACCACTCAACACTGTTCTGGTATCTCTCAGCGCCATGTCTGCTCCAGCAACTGCCACCTGCCAAGCCACATTTCCGCAGGGAATTCCGGCGGCTCGGAGACGAGCGGGCATGCTGGCAGGCAGCCCAACACCTCCATCCCTCCCTCCCTCCCACAGTGGGGTTAGGTGGCAGCTGATAAATGCAAACATAGACCTTCACATATCTCCTGCCAGCCAAGCTAATTCCAGGGAAAGCACTGCAGCCTGCGCTCGGGAGGGATTCGGCAACAGGATCTCAGCCCAGCCCTGTGCGGGCTCTGGTTCCCGGCAGCAGCTCTAGATCAAAGCAGAGAGCACAGGTATGTGTCAGGAGGTCAGTGTCCCCGTTCCTGCTGCCACCCTGCTGCTGATTGAACTGTTCCCATTAAGTGGGAACATGGCTTTTCTTTCCCCTCCTGCTTTTTTCCATGTGAAAGCACAGGGAGGTGACTTTTGTTGACCCTTTATGCGACTTGCTCAAAGAAATGAGAAATTCCTGTGGGTATCACAGCAACAAGAATTGCAGATTGAGACCATGTATTTTTACTAATAGTTTAACTAAAAGTTTAACACTTTAATAAAATGCTGTTTCCATTGTCTTGACTTTTGGGAGTTTGTCTGCCTTAATGGAACTTTTTAAATAATTCCCTTTCAAAAAAAAAACCCAAACAGTTGGCAGGAGCAGAGGGCCATGATGGAGGAGGAAAGTAACCCTTCTACTAAATAGTACTACTGTTAGTGTAGTCCCCACTACAGTGCAGAACTCAAATGTTCCCATGTGAGCAGCCAAGTCCAACTCCCTCCCCTGCCTGAGAAGCCCAAGGCACAGGCTCATCTCCCAGGGTGGCTTCCCCACGACACCACCGGCTTTGATGACAACCACTGCAGGGTGACCACCACCAGTTTTACTGATGCTTTTGTCCCTCTTAGAGGCAGCTCCAAGTGCAGGGTGCGGGGCTGGGACCCACATGCAGTGCCAGGCCCACACGGGTGTTGCACGGTGCCGTCCCACGCTGATCCTTCCTGGCAGCATGAACCAACCCTCTGACGGCTCACGCTGAACATTAACCTCTGCCAAGCTTTTGCTGACTGTGAACACACTGTGCCAGGGGTGTTACCTCGGTAAACCCAAAGCACAGGATGAACTCTGGTTAATGAGTGAGAGGAACTGCGGCACCTCGAGGTCACCGGGCTGTCCCCGCAAGGGTATGTCCCAGCTCCTCTCTCTGCTCCTCAGCCAGAATCCCGCGGCCTCTCCATCCCAAATGGGACCCTGCACCTCCCTGAGAGCACTGTCACCTGCCCAGGACAGGGACAGGCTGGAGCCACAAGTGCAAAGCCCCATGAGGTGATGCAGCCACTCTCATCACCCAAAACGCTCCTGTACTCCTGCCTGCAAACTTGGATTCAGCACCTTCCCAAGCTGCAGCTCCCTAGTGATTTCAATGTTTTATTTAGCAATGCTTTTAAACACGTTTGATGCATTCTGGCTGATAAGCTCCACAAGAATTTGATGTCTCTATCCTCATTTGACTTCAGTTATTTTCCAGTCTACTCCTAAAGCTGCAGCGCTCAGTGGCCGCAGCTCCCACCGTTGAGCTGGGACACCCAGCACTACAAGGCTGTTGTACAATCAGGCATCGTTCCCAAAAAACAGCACCAGCAAGTCCCAGAGGTGATAACAGGACGGTGCACGTCTGCTCCTGATCCACGTTTCCAAGAACAGCTGCTTTTCCTCAGCACAGCCAGCAGCAAAAACCGACACGGGCAAACACCAGCCCTCAGCCTCCCTTTCACACCCAGAAATCTCCAACCAGTTCCCAAACAGCTTCATCTGTGGATTCAGGGTAATATTAAGGCCTCCCAAGAACTGCATTTTCCTTCTCCCTGGCCAGCTAAAACAAATATTTGGGAACGTCTCGTTTACAAGAAGAAAACAGTTGGCTTGGGGAAGTCCCAGAGGTAATTTTAAGAGAAGCCATTAAGCCAAGGTCAGAGGGCAGAGGCGATACTGTCCCCAAGACTTCGTGGAGGGCTGCAGGTGGCTTTGCAAACCAGCCTCTCCCATGGAGACCCTCTACAGTAACGTAACAGCACCTCGGACACAGGGTAGTCAAGTTACTGAAAACTTAATTTTTCTACACCTTGAAGTGTTTGATTAATTACCAGAATTAAGGATGAGTAAATAATTACAGAAACTGGGTTCTGATTTCTCAAATAACTCCGGAATGATGGCTGAGGTTTCAGACTGAGATCAAATCCAGGCAAATTCAACAAGAAATTGTCTATTATGAAGCAGTAACTTGCAGAAACAGAATAGCTCCCTTATGTTTCTTTCTTAAATGCAACTAAACACCTGCAAATTTATGCAAAGTAGCTCATTTACACACACTGACAATACTGACAGCTTGCTCAGAACAAAATAGATGCCATGGACAAATTTTTTTTAACCACTTTTCTACAGGGGAAAAACAATGCCTCGATCAAGCCTGCACAGGAGCCCGCTGATGGCAGGCAGGGAAAGATGATGTTCATCTCAGAGCTCAAATCGAGCCTCAGCTGCCTCCTCACTCCTCTCCTGCACCCACATCCCCAGACCTGCAGCACCTTACAAGCGACACCAGTGTCTGGGCAAGGCAGACACCCTGCAGCTCATTATGCTTTTGCCTCTACAGTATTTTTCCCACAAATTCCTAGAGGAAATCAGAGCATTAAGATTATGACTTACAAGCTTAACCCTCCAGACCTCAGCACACAACGAGGCAAAAATTAAAGACTGTTTCTCCTTCAACTGCCATGACCTACTGGAGCAGCGCTGCCCAGGAAAGGGTTTCCAGAAAGTCTTCTACAAGTACAAAAAAAGCTGTTTGGCAGGAAGAAGTGCAATAGTTTTGGGAGAGAAGAAGCCAAACAGGCTCAGACAGCAGTTCCCATCTTGCCAGTTTTTTCTCCTGGTGAACAAAATGGCTCACTTGCCATAACTGCTGCCAAAATCCTGCAGGATCAGGTCTAACCACAGAGATTTCAAAGCCACCCTGAGTCATCTACTATTCTTTCTTGGTAAGACTTAACGCTGGGTGGGACACAGACACACAAAAAAAACCCCTATTTGCAGGAAACCTCAGTCATGGAAAAATATACTTCAGAACATCTCACGGGGACTACATAAATAGCAAAAGAGAAATGAGAAAACAAAGTACTTCTTGCTGAAAAGACTATGATGCACTGCCTGCCCTCCAAATTGTTTCAGCAGCCCTTCAGCTGCGACAGAGAGAGGACAGCTGAACTCTCTGGAAGACCCCAGCACCCACAGGTGCTTCCCACTGCACCCAAGAGAACCACAAGCAAGGCAGATTCGTGTTCTTCATGTGAAGCCAGCTGTATCTTGCTTGAATTGAAAGAGAAAATGCAAGCACAAACCATCCAATTGTTTCACCTCTTCTATGCTACATTCAAAGCTGGTTGGGAGTGAGAACATTCACTTTTTAAACAAAAAAAAAGCCCCCACAGAAAGGTTGACTTTAGCCAGGTAGTGGGGTGCAGTTACGAGGTCCTGCCATGGCCACAACGCCTCAGGCTACTGAAAGTGTTGGAAAGGTGCAATTAATTACTCTTGCTGGTTTATTTCCCCCTCCCCCGAGGGCTTCCTGGAGGCTTCAAGCAGGAGTCAGCCCAGCTGATGGTGACAGAAGCCTGTGCCGCGAGGTTCATCTGACCCAACGCAATGCAGAGAGCCTGTCTTCACCAGCGGGTGTTTCCAGGGTGGGACAAACAGAGACGGGCAGGAAGAACAAGAAACTAGTATTTCTGATTTTAAAAAATCCTGCCAGAAGTCCGGCTGGTAAAATGGGAGAAGTTTCTAGGAAGTGGCTCAGCGATGAGTCAGTGCCAGTGGCAAGGAAGAGCTCCGGGAAATGGCACCGGCAGATCCTGGAGGGAAAAGAGAAGCAAGTTCTTGCACGGCCAGACAACCAGAAACTGCAACTGGCTCTGAATCAGCCACTTGCACAGGCTGGGACAGAGGCTGTCAGAGCGCTGCTCTGTGGGACATTGTCTGCCTGGCACTGCCTTTTGTCTCTGCGCTCTGGAACGCTCATCTCGGAGAAGAGAGGACCCTCTGTGCCTGGACCACCTTCCCCAGCCCTGGGGAGGAAGATGTAAAGTGCCCCTAGCTCACTGGGATCTTGCTGCCAATCCTGCTAGAACCCAGGGAAGCACCAGGTGTTTATCAGTAGGCTTATCTTATCTCCCAAAAAAGAGCCCTCATGTGAAGGCTGCACACATGAGGGCTCACTGCACCAGCAGAAAGAAAAATGTAAAACAGGAATCAGGCCCACTCACAGCCTGACCTGAAAAATGCAATCCAGGAAATGCAGTTTAATTCTTTCTTCACCAGCAGGTGTAAACCAGGGAAACAGACCTCAACACCGTGAATAGTCTGAATATTTGCTGCCGTCAGTATGGTGTGCAGACGCCCCCACCCAGACAGAAAAGTCTCCTTCTGTCAAGTCAACCTGCCAATAGTGATGAGGTTTCTCATCCTCAGCCCTGCAACTCCTCCCCCAGAGGCTTTCCATGGGTGGGCAGCAGAGGGGTGCTCTTTCTCTTCTGCAAAATGTGCAGCCCATCACTGTTCACCTTTTTTATTACACCTGCCATTTTATTACAGCCTTTCTCCCTAAACAGTCAGCTCCTCAGAGAAGAAGATAATTTATTTTACCTATTCCTCCTCTGCCATAAAAACAGGAACAGAGGAGGAAGGGACAGTGTTATTACACGATGGTAACTAATGCAAACTGGCTACTTCGCTGTCAAAGCCTACTCGACGTGTAGCACCATTTTATTTGATGGAGCTCAACGTGGTCCACTCTGCATCCCCAGGGAGTAAAAGGGAAGATTTAAGGGAAAACAAACAGCAGAAATGTGACCAACCAAAGAGCACAAAGGTACAAACACCACACATGGCCAACACTGGCTTCGGTGCAGACTTGGCACAGATGGGCAGACACATGCCAGGGTTTGTCCCCACCCAGCCTCACTCTCAGGCACTTTTTATTGGCATCCAAGCAAGCACGGTAGCCCAATAAGACTATCTCAGGTAATTACCTTGATATTAAAACCCCACACACATTCCACTTTGGCAATAAGCCCCGAGCAGGCTGTCACCCTGCCTGCTGAGCTGACACCATGCTTGCTGCTGGAGTGGAGACAGATCCTCTGTTTCTAGAATAAAAGTTTTTATTCTCTGAGACAAAAACGGCCTCCCTTCTGGGGTGCATGGCTTCCTCTCTGCCTGGTGCCATCCCAGCTCCTTTTGGGGTCCCAGCTCTCCAGTGTGGGAGCAGCAGCCACCAGACGGCTTCTCCCCCTCTCCCCACACCAGCAGATGGGTGCCCGGGGGCCGGAGCTGTCTGACAGACACGAGCCCCACTCCCGCTTTGTTATGTAAACCCCCAGGTTTTGGTGTTTATCTGCATTAAGGATCCAGAAATCACTAAATGCCGCCGCAGCGCGTGGGCACAAGGAGCGAGGGATGTGCGAAGCGCTCGGGGCAGTGGCGACGGCACGCGATGCCCCCAGCGATACCTCCCACTGCTCTGCGTAGAAACACAGAAAACTCTGAATTCCAAAGACGAAAATATATATAAATACAAAATTCATGATCTTCAAATCCACATTTTGCTCCTGTTTGTTCTCCCCCCTGCATAGGAGCCAGGGTAAGGGTGCGTGTCCCGTTGCAAGGACCACGACTGCCCCATGCCACCCCGGACACCCTGTGCCAAGCAGGTGAGGGAGCAACATGGCAAATATTTTGTAAATCAAATCTAGAAAATAGAGCTTTTTCCATCAGTCCCTCCACCACTTTCTGCCTTCCAGGGTGTCTGCACATGCAGAGCTGGTATGTAAATGTATCACATGATCACAAGTCCATGAAAGTGAGGGACAGGGCAGGTGCACCTGGCTAAATATCTGTTAAAAACTTGTTTATATATCTAAAATAAAAAAACTGAATTGACACTATATATCTATCTCTATCCTGCAGCTCAGCAGAGCTGAGATCTGGCCCTGCATAGGTGGGTGCAAAGAAGCCAGGCTGCACACAAGCTGCACACACATCCCACCTCTCAGAGGGCAGAAAAAGCGTGGCAAGCAGCACCTAAATATGGACTGAAAAAACTCTTATTTTGGCAAAAAGAACCAAAAAAAGGCTGGCCAAGGTTTTGTGAAGGGAAAGGAAAAAAAGAACCCAGTCGCAACTCCTGTCAGGCAAATGATCATGGCCAAATCTCAGTGCCTGCAGGAGTTTGCAGAGTACAGGGCATGTGAGAGCAAGTTAAAAACACATCATCAAATAACTGCCAGTCAGACAATAGGAGGAAAAGGCATGAAAGGTTTGTTCTCACCCTCCTCCCTCACCCTTAGCCAAGACCAGGTGCTTACTGATATCAGACACTCCAGAAGAAAATCAAATTGCTTCTTCAGCTCTGTTATACACAGATTTAGGGCCATTGGCCAATGCTGATTCTCACTAAAGCTTTATTATTATTATTATTTAAATCACTTGCTGCAAAATAGCTGTTCCAACATGAAATTAAGGAACCACCTGTTTGCAGCAAAAAAATCAGAAAGGTGCTGCTCCTCATGGAGCACAATGGCTTCCTGCAGTACTCCAGCAATTTCAGACACTGAGTTTCTCCTTTGATGTATTCACTGGGTACAGACAGAGAAGATAAAACTAGAAGCCTCTATGAACATTAGTAACTGATATCTTCCTTATTATGTCATTTCAAGGGAATAACACTTGTGGTAATGCCAGCATTTAAGTGCATTCCCCTGACGTTTTTTTCTCTGAAGGTTTGATAACCTGCTTGAAACCCATTTTCAGAGAAGGAATAACTGTAAAACCCAAGTTCAGCTGCTGAACTTGCACTTAATCATGTAACAGATTTCTCAAATCACCACTGGAGATAACACCCACTCCCTTAAAACATCTTTCCTTCACCACAGACAAACCTGCAGTCTAAAGAGCACTTCCTAAATTACAGGAGTAACGACGTCAAGATGACACAACCCTTTACACTTTATTACTATAAGGAGTAATAAAAATTTCTAGGTGAGACACAAGATTTCAGCCCGCCTTGTGAAAGATTAATTTCACCAGCAATGATCACCTACCAAGCACTTACAATTTCATTTATACACATGTGAAACAGCATCTTCAACAGTTTAAAGAAGCTGCAATTCTGATACCAGCACACTCTTCCTCAGCTCCAACAGCTCAGGAGACACCTGTCAAAACAGCATTTTTTGTCACAGGAGTTCAAGCCTCTCAAAACAAGAAGTGCATCATGGCCTCCAGGAAAAGTTAATTTATTAAAGTCTTTTCCAGTAACACCAGAACCTCAACACTAATTTTCAATAATCCTGAAAAGGATGATGTTACAGATCAAGATAAAACTAAAAGCGCGAGTGAGTATTTAAGTGAAACCCTTCAATCTTCTCTACTTCAGAAAGTTAAATCTTGGCAAAACCAAATTCAATAGCTGTACCTCTCAATAAACTTTCATACAATCATCCGAAGCACAGCCTACAGCAATACCTGTAAATTTTAACAGGTCTTTTCAGAGGAATCTGACCTTGGCTCTGTCCCACAGGGAGCTCTGACCAAGCCTGGGGCTGGCCTCCTCTCCAGAGGGGAGGGCAGATGCAGGGCTCAGTATCCCCAGCCAGCAAACCCTGCACCAAGATGGGCCATGGGGATGCTGTGGGACGCCACTCGCGTGCTGCACCCCCAAGCCCCGGGGAGGCCAGACACACTTTCCCACTGCAAAAAAAGCCCTGCTTTTACAGCTTTGGTGCTACCTCATGGCAGAAGGACAGGAAGAAGGGCCTCTTTCAGCCGCAGGCAAGGGCAGGGCAGGTGCACAACGAGGACTGGCTGCTGCCATCCCACCCCAGTGCTCTGCAGCAATCCCCTGAGCCCGGATCAGGGATCCCAGCATCCCTGGGGAGTGCTCAGCATCACATGGTAACAGTGACCCTGAAAAAGGGGTTCTCTGCATAGTCACGGGCTGACGACAAGCAGCAAAGGAGGGGTAGCCCAGGGACTCAAACTCAGAGCTTCCCAACTTCTGGCAAAGCTGGGCAGGATTTGGCCAAGAGACCCAAGTCACAGGGCTAACACTCCTGTGAGCATCATGAGGTGGCTGGAAATTAAGTATCCTGGTTACCTGCGAGCCTCCAGCATGAGCTCACACTTATCAAATGGCAGAGACGGCACGGGAGGGAAAACATGAATTCTCGAGCGATTAAAGACACTCGAAAGAGAGCTCCCACCCCTCGAGCTGCAAACACAGGCAGCTCGAAACACAACGTTGTACGCAAACAGGGGGCTTTTGCCCCAGCAGCCACGGGCACACCGGCCTCGCCGTGACACCCGCACTCACCATCGTCCACCAGCGTCAAACCAGCAGAGCTCCATCCACCCCATCCAACCGCCCGGTGCCCAAACAGCCTCACTGGAGAGGCATCGTGCAGATTTACTGACAGGAGGGATGTGGGCATCACGCAGACCTGGGCACACAATGGGCATTGTCCTTCTGTGTGCGGAGAGCCTGGTCAGCCCGGAGGAACTCTTCCAAAGCCAATGGAGCTGCGCTGACCTGAACTACGGTCCAGCTCGGACCGGAGGCACTTGGGTGCTGAAGATTTCTAGAGAGCATCGTGCCAAATAAAGAAAACCAGCAACAGGCAGAAAAGGCTTTCATTGCAAGAAACGCAGCCGGCAGCTCGGCAGAACGGGTTGGGTCAGCACGTTGAGTAACTCTCAGGGTTCTTCCATATCCCAAAAACGGCGGGCGCAGAAGGGACGTGCCAGGGTCACGGCTTCACCAGCACCGGGGACACCGAAGTTCACCACGCCGCCGAACTTCCCAACCCAGGCGCCCGCGCTGAGCACAGGGCAGGACCGCACCGACCCGAACCCACCCACTTCACAGCACGCAAAGGGCGCAAACCATCCCGAGCGTGTCCGACATGCGACAAACACCTCCCCGCGGCAAATTCTGCCCCAGCAAAGAGCCCGGGCAGGGGATTCACTTGAAAACAGACGCCCTGCGCCGAAGTCACCGCAGTGCCCGGCGCTGGGCGCTTACCCCGGGGCACCCCCGCGGCCGCACTTGCCCGCACCCACCTCCGGCCCCCGCGGCCGCGGGTGCCCCATGGTGCCGTCAGAGCCAACCGAGTGCCGTCAGAGCCAGCCGGGTGCCGTCCCTCTCGCAGGGCAGCGGCTGCCGGAGGAGCCGCCCGGAGCAGTCCAAGGAGCCTCCCCACAGCCGGCCCCACCCGCTCGGCTCCGGGCGCGCTGCCCAGGCCCGGCCCCCGCGCCCGCCCCCGCTGAGGGCACCGCGGCCGCTGCCGGGACCGGGACACGGCGCAGGGGAGGGACGGGCACCCCGCGCCCCGCCCAGGGTGGGCGTGCTGAGCCGAGGGAAGAGCAGAGTGAGCGAGAGGGGAGGAACTGGGCTGTTTAATTCCAACTTCGCAGCGCGGAGGGCGGGTTTGGCATTCCTGCGCGCTCCGAGTGCCGCTGCCACGGGGAGCACAGCTGTCCCGTTCGTGCCCGGACACTCCAAGAGGGAGAAGCCAAGGTTCCCCGCCGTCACCGAGGGACGGCGTTTGGCCAGGGAAACCAATTGGAAAAGCCTGTGCAAATTAAAAATTATTAATTGCACATGCGATGCTTTTTTTTTTTTAGCGTAAGACAACCCAGTAATTACAGTCCGGTGCTGTTTGGATCCGAGCCGTCCTCCCCTGCATATGCTGCATTTACCATGTTACTTCCCATATGCCCTTTTTAATATGCAAAGAAGCAGATTTTTTGGCGAGAGAGAAAATTTTTGTGCTTGCAGAAGCATTGAACTAACATGCGGATAAGCAAAATTCCCAGCAGGTTCCAGCTATAACCCAGCCGTGAGTGCTGGTGAAACGCCCAAAATCTGTCTGCAGCACTGCAGCTCTCCCTGCTCTGGCTGTACAGGGAGATCTTGGTGATTTCTTCCAGGGAACTCAGTGATTCCACTTCTATCTCTGCAGCAAGACTTCAGCATGGTTATTAGGATATTTTTCTTCCTTAAATGATTTAATTTTTTATTTCTTTAAATCATGAAGAACTGAACCGCAGTCCTCAAATGTAGATGAGATAAATAACCCAGCTTTGATCACTGCTGATTCAGAGGCAGCCTCTATCCCCTATTCTGGCACTGCAATATTGAAGCATCACATTCTCCACCAGATCCACACCTGCCTTCTTTATGGGCACACCTGTAACACGCTGGCTCAGCTCGTTTACACTGGGTTTACTATGACTTGGCTTACCAACACCTTAACAAAACCAGTGTGAGTGATGTGCTTCACGCCTAAAATAAAACTTAGAAATCTAAGGTGGGTTCCCAAGAGCATTGCAACACTGTTTCCTTCAGCTCACGGGGTTGGGCTCAAACATTGCCCCATTCAGCATCTGTGGAGAGCTGTGAGTCAAGGTGCTCAGCAGCGCTGGCTGCACTGAGCAAGGAAAAAGTCAGCACAGACATTTGTAGCACTCAGTGTCAAGAGAGAACAAAGCAAGAGAGGAAACTGGGGTGGAACACTGCAGGGCAATGGGAAATACTCAAAGTTATCCTATATCACTGCCATTTCCACCCCAAAGAGTGCGCAGAGCCATGTTCCAGAAGGGCACATTACCCAACACTGCAGAGAGGTTTCATGCTAAACATATGGAAGAGGAATGAGTGGAGAGATGGCACAGGGAGCATCTCTCAGGGCACCCCCCTGCCCAGGATGCCCAGTCTCTGCCATCCTCACCTCTGCTCACCCTACAGCTCCCTGGGGCAGGAGGCCAGCAAGCTGCAGGGGACCTCTGCCACCTCCCATCTCTGCACACCTTTCCACTTGTGTTGATGCAGAGCAGGGATATATCAGACACAGAGAAAAACACCTTTCTCTGCAGACAAACCCCTGCCCTGCCACCCAGAGCTCATTTCACTGCTCATCTCCTATGTGACTGGCTGATTCCTGGCAAATCTTTCCAAATCCATAAACCTTAGCTCACTTAATGCGTATTTAATCTCTCTCTGCTGTAGGTTTATGTTGGCAGTGAGCAGAGCTAGACCAGTAGCAGAAGAGAGCAGCCAGTGTAGGTGAACATTGTGGCCTCTACTTTTCACTGTTCCCCCCTCTGCAGCACCACAACAGAGCAGGTTCTCCACGCACAGTCATCATCTCTCCCAGCAGAAACACCACTGTCTGTGCCCGTGTCCCATTAGTGGTTTTCTACACTTCCCAGAACCTTCCCTGTCCCAGAGGCAATTCATAAGTGGATACTTGGCACATACCCTTGAAAATATCTTGAGCTCTGAAGAAGCACAGTATTATCTGTAAGGAGTTTCTTTGGTTCTCTCCCACCTGCTTTTCAATCTTCAGAAATTTCCACACATCCCTCAGAGGATGCCTGGTGTTGTCACAGGGGTGTGAAGTTTTCGTATTTAAGGTGAGACTCTGGTGCAAAGAGTGTTCTGAGTGACAGTCAGACAGGGATTGATGCTGCTGCAGTCTGTAAAACCAAGGTGCTGATATTAGCAATCTTTTTTTAAATTGTTATTTGGTCGTACTTCGTATTTTTTTTCTTCTCTCTAAAAATTTTCACTTCCATGCCCAGTGAGGTGGCCGAAAGTGGGGCTACAGGAGGCGTGTAGAGACATCTGCAGAAGGGCTCTAGGAGAACTGAAAGCCTGTGCTGCTGCACACCAAACCCAATCCACCAGCTGAAAGGTAATACAGGAAAAGAAACAGGCATTCTTTTTAAATGAGGACGTTGTCTTCAATCTTGGTCACCACTTCACATCACAACACAGGGAGAAGGGGGAGGAGCAGAGGGACAGCAGCTGCTGGGCACTGGAGAAATGCCAAACAAGGCAAGGCTTTAAGGGGGAAAAAACCGGGGAAAATAAATGCCGAACTAAGAGCAGGCAGGAACATGTTACAGCACAAAGAAGCCTCACCTTCTCCAAGCCTCTCAAACCGTTTTTTCACACCCAGAAAAACATTGTCCCCGTCCTCTGTGGCAAAAGGCAGTTTTGCCAATGGGTTGGAGTGCAGGAAAGATCTCAGCAGAGCCACACTGGGGATTTGTCTGACATGTTGAACGCAGGTGTCACCTAAATACAGGGTTTTACCTATAGAGATTTTTATCACCCATTTGCTTTTCCTTTGTTAAATGAGCCTAGCTACACCAGTACAAACCCCAGCTCTGTGTTATTCAGTGTCACCAGTAATGGGCTATTCCCCAGCCCAGTGCTCCTGACACTGTTCACAGCAACTCACACATCAAAGATGGAAAAATAAAAAAAACAACCATCAAATGCCCAAGTGGAGCATTTTGCTGCCTGTCTTTCATACCTGCAGGTATTGAAAAGGCCTTTTTCGTCCTTATATTTCCCCTTTAGCCACCCAGGGGCTCCTCGACACCAAGTGTGGGTCGTGTTGGTGCCTCTGCAAAGCCATGGGGACCAGAGGAGATATAGGGGAAAAAATAAGGAGTTGTTTTCCCCCAGCTGGGTCACATTTGGGAAGGAGCCTGCAGAGCCCCAGGGGAGGGAGGAATCAGCTTTGTCATCCTTGGTGAGATGAGGGTTTACTTTGGCTCTGTGCAAAGCCAGGCTCCAGCATGGGACACCACCATGCCTCCTGCTGTTGTACCCTGTCCCCAGCCTCTGCTGAAGATGTCCTGACTATAGAGCAAAGAGTTTTCTGCCCCACAGCACAGAAACTCTGCAGCTCTTTAGGACAAAAGGGCTATTTTACCCTGTATCCCAGAGTGTCACCTCACGAGGGACTGGAAATGTGTTTTGCTGTAGCCATTTCACAGCACTGCAACGAGAAAGGGCCGCACATCCTCCCAAGAGGGGCACAAGGGATGGGGCAGAACAGTGCTCAGCTCCAACCCCGACTCCAGTGCCCCCACAGCACCCAGAGCAGGCGACGGAGCCCTGTGGAGGTGTGCACCAGACATCCCGGGAAAACCCTGTGGATCCACACTGAGGCAGCTGCTGGTGAGACTGCCAAGGATGGAGCAACCCAAGACAACCCAGTGTGGGCCAGCTGGCATTAAGCCACATACATGCACAAAAAAAAAGAGTGATTTTATTGTTTTGTCCCATAAGACCAGTATTCCAAAAGGAAAAGGCAGGGTTGTTTGTAGAAATGACATTGTCAAGTGCTTTTTTTCCTCCTCTCCCCTTCAAGGACCACTATTGTCCTCCTAACTCTGAGAGAACCGGCAGGGGAGGAAGTTTTGTTGAAAGGCACTTCAGCATGAAGTGCCTGACTTGGCCACGGGGCCTCCTGGGAGTTGTAGTCTTGTCTTCTCCCATCAAAATCGCTTTTTTTGGCAAAATTCCACAGCAGTGTAATACCTCCCATGACACAGCAGCAACCCCCCTGCACAGTCAGGGGACAGCGGGACCCCTGGACTTTAGTTGCTACAAGACAACCCCGGGGGCTGCTCAGGATCCAAACCTTATCAGATTTGGCCAGAATATTTCACTTTTCTTTCACACCCTTCTCCTCTCACAGAATTCCCATGGAAACACAAACAAAGCTCTTGCTGTTTGGGTTTGGTTGGGGCTTTTTTTCTTCACTCGGGGCGGGGGGGGTGTGGATGAAAGTAGTAAATGAAAAACTTTTTAAAACCCTAAAAAAAGAAAGAAAAGAAAAAAAAGAAGAAAAATATATTGAATAATACATGAGATACCATGTCTAGCTTGATTTTCCCTGCAGCAGCGCGTCTCCTCTCTGTATCACCCCTTCAGAGCCTCAGGGGACAGAAATGTGCCTCAGAGCTAAAATAATACATATTTCTTGTATCACAAACTTGCTTTTGGCCAGGAAATGCCCGAATCCAAGCTATCCCGCCCTTTTCCTCACTGGTGCATCGTTCCACAGATACCTGGATGCCACCGTGTGGCAGCTGCCCCGAGCAGCGATGGAGGGACAAGGATACGGACAGGGCTGCAGGGAAAGGCAAGGCTTTAAGGGAGAAAAAAAAAAGGGTGAAAATAAAATAAAAAGGAGGGTTGGGGTTTTTTTGCAGCAATTCACAAAACTTCAAGGAATGCCAAGCACGTCAGTACATGAAGCACAGGATCTGGAGGAAGGAGAGAGTGCAAACCAGCTCCTTATGGTGCTGAGCTCAGACACACACTGTCTTTCTATTTAAAGCCCTGCAGGAACGTGAATGCCAGGTTTGAGTAAGCTCAACAAGTCCCTCTGAAAACAATTTACGTGGTCGTCTCTGCCACAGGGTCTGGTTATGTGACAGCTTTTAATGCCTTACCATTCCCACACAGCAGGATACAACCCACCTTTTCCTGCTGGAGGGCTGAAGTTTGGATCTGAAAAGGCGTTTAATTAATGACAGAGACCAGTGGGACTTCCCTGGGGTCCAAATCAGCTTCGGGATGAGGACATGGGCTGCAGAGTGTTTAGTGCTGCTGCCTGTCCACCCCTCCCTTTTCCCTCCAAGTGGGAAACAATGCTGGGTGGACCCCTGAAGATGAGGATTGTGCTACCAACACTGTGTCCCCAGGCACATCCCGCAGGCCAAACCATCTTGGCAAGGCCAGAACATCCTTCCTCCTCTACCAGCACCCTGAAACTGTCTCCTGCCAGGAGGCACCAAGAAGCAAGCAATACACAGCCCAGGGTCAGGGTTTGGGGTACGCGTCATTCTTCCATCCTCTGCCTTTGGGGAATGCCTTATTTTCCCATTAAGTCCCTCTGGGATGTGTCTCAGTTTCCCCATATCTACCTCAACAGCACTGTTTCTCATTTATTCCAAGGTGCAGTTCGTTGAATGGAGAATTACATGTTTTACCATTTGTCCATAACAGACTGTCAAGTCGCCGTGCTATTAGCAACAGGAAAGGAACTAAGTAAATTACTCTTAAAGTGTGCAATGAGCACTTGAGTAAGCGTTAAGTAATGAGCGTTTCTTTAGCGAGGAATCCAAGCGAGACACGCTCCACCCATTTGGTTAACAGACAAAGGCTTATGTAAGCTGGATGTTACATAAAGCCCTAAAATAGGGAGCCGGAGCACTCCCCCACCTTTGGGTGATAGCTTTGCTGCAGCCCACGGATACCTGAGCTGACACTGAACAAGCTCCGAGCTAAGAGGCAGCTGGTGGCCAGGCCTGGAGCTGGCAGGAGCCAGTGGCAGGGACAGAGGTGTCCTGTGAGTGCAGCCACCAGCCCTGAGCACAGCTTGGACGGCAGGTCTGGATTTGCCCTCGCACTGCTCCGGAAACAGCCCCTACAGTGACGCGCTCCGAGCGGCTTTGTCATCCCTGTGATGATACAAGAACATGTCTCTGTCCTTGCGTGGCAGGGCAGGCTAAGCACCCCCCAACCCCAGGGTGTCATCCCTAGGGAGTTATAACTGGTGCTCGGGAAGGAGCACGCAAGCGGGGCATGGTTACGGGGAACCTTCTCTGTGGCTCTCCCTGTCTCCAGGGATCTGCAGGAAAGGGACTTTCCAAGACAGAAGTGCTGTCTTTGTAGTTCCCCAGCTCCTGGCAGCTGATTCTTTCAATAAATTTACAGGTCAGTTCTGAAGTTCTCGTGAACTTTCAACTTCGGCCACATCATGCGACAAAACCCACCACAATTTACCGTAATTTATCTGCAGAGAAAAGGGGATCCACATCTTGCAACATCAACTACTACAGCTAAAAAAAGCAGGCTGGTGGGGGGTGCAGCCTCTTCATCACATCTCATGTGCCTGAAAGCCTGTCTGTCTAGAGAAAAATCAGATCTGTCTCCATAAAGAAATACTTTTCCTCTCTAGACATCTTGCATCCCACCTTAAAATGCACAATTCCAACACTCAGACGGCAGAATCAGCTGACAGCAGTTGCTGAAGCTGGTTGCTTCCTAGACAAGAGGTCAAAAAAAAAAGTCTCAGAGAAGAGAATTTGTAATTCCCTTCCTAGCCCAGACACCAAATCCTCCTTCAAGTGCAGGTATCAGATGCAGTTGCGTGAGAAGTCAGGGACATTTATCTGGTTGGAGGGAAGAAAAGGGGAGAGAAAGATCTTTAGGGACGGGATTTTTGGGCAGGCGGAGCAAAACGTGTCAGGAGTTACTCTCTGGACTACAAGGGAGCCATTCATAGCTGCAATCAGTTTGCTCTGCGGTACTTGCAGGAACATGCCAAGGCTGCTCTGTGATTCTGCCCGCCTGACTTAGTGTTTGTGATTGGCCTGACCTTTGCTCTAAATAAATGGGAGCCACACAGAGGGAATTTTGATGCAAGTCCCCTGCATCCATAGCATCCTCCCTGGCTGCAACCCACTGGCTTCCTGGGGCTTTGTTTTAAAGCAGAGACAGACAGAAGGCAGGCAGGAGGGGAAGATGAAGAAATGAAATGCAAGCTGTCTGGCCCACACAATTAAAAAAAAAAAAAAAGAAAGAAAGAAAAAGAAATCAGAATAGCCTGGCTTTGTTTTCTGTCATGTTATTTATCTTACTTCAGAATTAAATCCAGATGACATAGATAAGACAGGGGTGACCCCTAGTGCCCTTTCCAGCTGCAGCTTCCACTGTTATTCCCTGTATTGATATTAGAGCATAAACAGAGGGGAAAAGCAGCACCTTTCAGATTTGTTCTTCATTCACAAAGCCTCTCTCTCCCCCCTTTCAGAAACAAGATCTCATTTCCTCTCACTGCTGAAACTCTATCACTGCGAGGCATTCACTGCAGCATCCCTTTGTCACTGTTGTCTGGGAACAAAATTAAACGCATTTACTTGTGTAAGAACTTATTATATTCCATTGACTATTTATCATAGTACATTTATATTTATCACTTTACATAAAAGAAAGAAGAGCCTATTTTGCTAACTCCAGGCTTGTCAATAGCTAAGAACAGCCATTCAAACTCCTGAGAAGAGACCTTTGTCTTGTAAAAAGTGTATTTTGCAGCACCAAGGCACTGAAAGGAGCGAGTCTTTCCTGTGACAGCCATCAGTATGCACCACTTTTTTTTTGTCTTTCAGCAGTGTCAAAACTCTCTGTTCTTGTGAATCAGCCTGCACCAGACATACCCTGCGCACTGTGCTGGGTGATGCTCATCAGGGGCTTTTCCTTGTGTTATTGAGAGGGAACAGCTCCTCTTTCAGAAAAACCTTGAGACACCCCCTCTCAGGTTACTTTGGGATGCAGGATTTTTCTTGAGGAAATAAATGAATTTAGCACAAGCCTGAAAGATTTTTAGCTTCCTGTAACGTGAGCGCTTTGGGCACGTCCTGCCCTGCTGAGGTCAGGGCTGTGCCCACCAGCATCCAGCGTGGGCGGTACCACATCAGTTGACATCTCAAAATTTCACACGTTAATGGGATCTCATCAGGCAAAGAAGCCACCTGCTAACAGTCCCCACGGCAACATTTCCATCCTCAAGAGAGCAGCAAACTCCCCTGTGCAGCATGACAGCCTGCCACAGATTTATCTGATGTCTCTTCAGCTCTGTCTTTCTTGCCTGTCCCTTGCAGGCTGGTGTCAGCACTGGCAGCCACCACCCCAGCACCCCTCCTGCTGCACCAGGGCTCCTCTGCAGAGCCTGGATCCTCAGAGCTGGCACCCTCACAGCTTGAGCCCCAGGAACACTTCAACACTTCCCAAAAAGCAATTCCCCAGCTCAGCCTTGGGGAATCCTTGGGAGCCACATGTTGTCTCACCCCCAGCTGGCAACTCCTTCTCTTCTGCCACCCATTTCTTCACCAGAAACAACTTCCAGGTCCCAGCCAGTCCTTCCTCCCCAACATCTTGTTGCTTTCACACAGCCTCTCTGCTCACTCATCCCCAGAGTTCCCTCCTAAGCCTCCAAGCTTCCTGCTGCCCCCATCACTCCCTCAGGCAAATACCACCACCACCCCCCTTCCCAAACCAGCCCTTTCCTGGCATTTATATCCATGACTCAGCCCAAGTGAGGCTGGATCAGCCACAGGTGAGGCTGTTTGATGCCTCTGTAACAAGTGTTTTACTCATTGCAAGGCTGGGCTGGCTGCAACTAAAACAGCTGCATTTTTTCCAGTTTTAGTAAAAGTTCATAATCTGCTCTGGACATAGAATCATAGCATGGTTCAGGTTGGAGGGAACCATAAAGATCATCCAGTTCCACCCCTGCCATGGGCAGGGACACCTTCCACTATGCCAGGTTGCTCCAAGCCCCGTCCAACCTGGCCTTGGACACTGCCAGGGATGGGGCAGCCACAGCTTCTCTGGACACCCTGTGCCAGGGACTCACCACCCTCACAGGGGAGAATTTTTTTTTCCTAATAACCAATCTGAACATGCCCTCTGCCAATTTGAATCTAATCCTCCTTGTCCTGTCACTCCATGCCCTTGTCCGAAGTCCCTCTCCAGCTGTCTTGGAGCCCCTTTAGGCACTGGAAGGGGCTCCAAGATCTCTCTGGAGCCTTCTCTTCTCCAGGCAGAACACCCCCAACTGTCTCAGCCTGGTTCCAGAGCAGAGGTGCTCCAGCCATCTGATTATCAAGGATATAATACTGCTCTACTTATGTGCCTGTTCTCTGGATCATTTTCCCCTGATTTCATATCTCTGGGTTCCCATGTTCCCTTGTTTACATTAAAAACAACAGTTTCTGAATTGAAGTTCCTCCTAATGTTTTATTTTTAAAAATTGTGCTAGTCATTGCATAATTTTGGTTTAATCTGATGTAAATCTCACTTGCTTCTGAGACATCCTGTGCTTCTCAGCATGACACCAACTCTGCATTCCTCTCATGTTTCTGGATCCAGCACTGCTCCAACCTTTCCACTTCATTTCTTTTCCCCCTCTGTTAAAGATGTGCAAGTGTCTCATCCTCAGAGCCACTGTTTGCTTCTTTCACAATGTTCCATGTTCTTTCTCCTGAGTTTATTTTCCTTGCTAGCTTTAGTAAACACCATTTTTCTTCCTTGCTGTTCTGACTGTATATGATCCCATACACAGAAGGCACTACAAAATCTCTGTCTATAACACACATATCTTTCTATAGCTGCATTTTTCTCTATATTCTTATTTTTGCTTGGCACTAGCTCTGTGTATTCCAGTTATGCTCTGCATCTAAAACAATCTGTCAGCTTACATGTGCCTATGTGAGTAGTGGGAGTATTCGTTTTGAGTATTTTCATTTAAACTCTAGCTTTGTTCCCTCACACTGTTAAAATGCTCAGAATCAGCTCATCACTTTAATATTTGATTATCACAGGAATGAGCTTCTTTGCATGCTTTTGCAATATGCCACTTTCCAGGTTCCTCTCGTCCTTGTTCATACTGTTGGAAAGTTACTCTTGTGAAGTGAAAACGCTTTCTTGGATGTCACCTGAATGTCAGAATCTGAACCAGACAATGTTGAATTTGACACAAATCCAAACACTGAACCAGTCCTTCATCAGGTAAAGTAAAATCATCATCATTAAAAATGCTTTCACTAAAGACAGGAGGTTCTTTCCTTCTAAAGGCTACACTGGTTCAAGGAAACAGTAAATTCTGTGATTCGCCTGACACTGCAGGTCAGACTAGATGATCAGAATAGATTATTCTGGTATTCATGCTGAAAAACTTACAAATATCCGGACAAACTTCAACTGCATCTGGTAGAGAGATGGTCAGAGAAGATAAGAGAGTTGCTGCTTCTGCTCTTAAATGCTCCAAATTCGCCTGCAGTCCTTCTGAGACAACCACTTCTCCCCCAGAGATCAGTAATGCAGCTGCTTTCACTTGTTTTCTCTTTTATCTGAGCTATGTTATAAGTTTCAAAACTTTGCTGTTCAAAACTTTGTTAGAAAACTGCACTCGATCCTGCTGGTGATGGAGAGCCAGTGTTTTACCAATGGTTATTGCTGCTTTAGTGTCCCTCCAGCTTCTGACTCCTGTAAATCACAAGCTGACTCACTCAGAGGAGTTTGGAGAGCCAGAGGCAGCTCCCAGACCTTGCTCCTTCACATGCTCAGCGGCGAGTGCTTCTGCTGAGGTCTCCGTGCTGTGGCCATGGGTTTTAGCAGCCAGGACGGCTCTGTCCCCACCGGCCACCACCCTGACTCCCACAAGGCTGCACACACTGTCTCGCTGGGAGCCCAGGGGCAGGGACGCAACAGGAAAGAGGATTTTTATGTTGTGGCCCATTGGATGGATTGCAATAGGAAAAAAAATGGGGTTGAATGAGTCATGAAAGTTTTAACACACCATGAGCTGGAAAAACCCACTGGACACGCCATGGCACCGCACAACACAGGGAAGGAGAACATGGGATGGAGCAGATCCTGCCCCCCAACACAGGGCCCACGAAAAAAGGTTTTCTTTTTTCTGCCAAAAATCCATTAGGAAGTAGAATGCTATTCTCAAAAAAGTAAATTTACTATTTGCCAAGCACGCATGCAAAACAAGCAATCAGAAACGCTGAGCGCTGCCTTTCCAAAGTTTAGACCAAACTCAAAGCTGCCATCAGTCTCAGTTCCCCACACTGCTCCCAGTTTGCTCAGGCCTTCCACTAAAACCAGTAGCATAATTCTCTATTCCTCCTTTTTTCCCCCAACTTCCAGCTGTTTTGCACGGTTCAAGTAAAACATGTAAAACCAGGCTTTGCCATTGGGTGAAAACTGAGAAAGGAAGGACAAGTGAAAAATAAAATCCACGAAACAATTAAAGAAAGACAGAACCTGACATTTGAAGCCCAGGCAGAGTCCAGTCAATCATTTCTATTTGTACTCACCAGGACAGGAGCTGCACAGCCCTCAGAAGAGCACGGCTGGGGGTATGTTCTCAGTTTCCTTTAATTCCATCCATAAATCTGGGAAGAGCAGAGCATTACATATCTCAGCATGCTCAGCAGATAAAAACACCCAAGTGTACAGCACGGGATGAGTCGCTGTCATGTGGAAGCCCTTCTGAAGGCAATAACTGGTCACAGGTGGGACTGGGATCAGCCTGTGGAGCAGAGGGTGTTTACCAATGTGAGTGAAACGCCCATTTGCCCGGATAACCCATCAGGTCCTCTTTAAGCAGAGGGAAAAGTTAAAGAAAAAACATTGACAAGTTTTGTGTTTCACCCAGTTTTTGCACCCCCTTAGCTGCCAGTCGGTGTTCCACAGTGGATTTCTGACAGTTATTAACAAATACGTGAAGAACAGTGACAAACTGACAAGCCAGTGGCACGCAGCCTCAGAGGTGTCAGTCTTTATTAAACCTTCAAATGAAAGTGGCCCTGAAGTGCCAGATTCCCAGTTTACCCTCTGTCACACTTACTGAGGGAACATAAACCTGACCCAGAACCAGTTCTTCAGCAATTTAATTGTAAGTGTCACATACAGCAGCTGGTAACGCGCACCCAGAAATGGGCCGCTTAGCTTTTCCTTTATTCTTTAACTGTCTTTGGTTTTTAACTTTCTGTCAGTCCCTAACCCATACGTGGATACGCAATTATTTCAGAGAGGCCAGAGGAAGGTCACTGCTGGAATTTTCTGGCTCTCCTGCATGTAGGTGGATGACATGAATTCCAGGGGTTTGGTTGGCACCTGCTCCACAGCCCTCAGTTTCCAGCTGAGGACACCGGAGGTTTCCGTGCTCATAAAGGGGCTGGCACTTATTTGGGGGTCACAGCACCATTCCTGGCACCTCTCCAGGCAGGTCCTTCTGCAAATGACCAGCATTTACTTGGAATTTGCGTTAACGTGTAACTGAAAAGCTGCTTCCAAGGAGACCTGTTCCCAAATCTTTGGGTTCTCCCCGTAAGCAAACATCTCCAGGCTGGTCTAGGAGAGCAGAGGCTGCTGCAGGGTGTGATTCAGAGATGCACGTCAGTGTTTGGTATTGACTTAAACCCAGGGCTGCCGTGAGCAAACTGCCCATCCCAGATCCAAACACGCTTATCTCCCGGCAGCGCTTTCCCTCCCGCATTTAAAGCAAAACTATGCCGTGGAGTCAGGAATGAAATCAAGCCAACGAGGCAGAGGACAACTTCACATCACTTTCTCCTGCTGTCTGTGGAATTCCCAAAATTAACCATGCCATCAACGAGTACCCCACTGAGCCAGCCCCAGCAAACTCCTGCTCCCACCAGCCAGCACTTACCTGGATCTGAACTGAATTCCCTCCAAAGCCCTCAGGAACGATGTGAATGCTGTGCTTGGGCATTAATCCATGGGAAACTGTGAGATCCCAGCGCTGCGCCGTGGACGCAGCTGTCTCTGGAGCCCTTCAGAGAGGACCTGTGAGGCAGCACGGCTGCTCTGGGATGCAGATGCCCCACGAGTGGGTGAAGTGGAGAGATAAGCGAGTGAGGACACGCCAGCAGCACCGCGGGATCGCCCGGCGCAGCTCCAGCTCCGAGGCGCTTCCTCTTTCCAACGTCACTCTGGTGTTACACGGAAGGACCAAACAGCACGTGGTTCATGGCCTTTTCCTTCTTCTTTTATAATAAGTAGTTCAATTCTTACTGTTTTAAATGCAGAAAGAAGGGACTTTTTATCTCGGGAAAAAAAATTGTGTAATATTCCTGCATCTAACCTTATTAAATGGAAAGGAAAAATCTGCAGATTTCAGAAAACTAGGCACTCTTCATCATTTTTGATAGATCTGTGCTGTGAGGGCACTCATACTACTTTAAAAGTAGGTGAATAGAGGCAGGGAAGTGAGGGACTGCACAGTGAATGCTGAGGAAAAGGTGCTTCAGGATTGCTAGTGCTGGTGCAGAGCACCCAGCCCAGGTACAGCGTGCTCCTCTGGTATGAAACCACTGGGGTGTTTCAAATTTGCTAAAATATCTTGACGGGTGGTTCTGCTTTTCTTCTGCTGCTTCTAGTGCCTGTCTGGTCCCAGGGGAGCCAGGTGCTCACAGCATCTGCTCCCACGGGACACAGCCAGCACCAGGAGGCTTCCTAAGAACAAACTGGGGAGTGAGCACACTCCATGATCACTGAGCAAGACAGTTGTGGAATATTTAGGTGTCCAAATACTGATTTATGTGCAAACAGGTGGCGAGTGGGGATTCTATTATCCCCACTTTTTAATTTATATTTATTATATTTATTATATTTATTATTTATTTTATATGTCTTATAAACTCTTCAGAAGTGCTTCAACCTAGGTGTTGGGAAGATTATCTTATCTTTATTCTGCATGGCTTTTCTTTTCCATTTCCTTTTTTCTTTGGATGGGCTGAACCCACAGAGCAAAGGTCTCCTCAAGCTCCAGTAAGGATGAAGAGGGATGCTGAGATCCCCTGAGAGAGATCTGAGTGAAAAACCGCCTGGAAACAGAGTAGTGGAGAAAAAAAAAAAAGGCGAGGGTTAGGTTTATTGTATTCAAGTCAGTATTTATGTTAGTGATAGCCCTGTTTGAAGGTCAGTATTTGTTTCAGCAAACTTGCTGTCATGAGCAGCTGAGTCAGCCCGCCTTGTGCACACAGGGAGAAGCGTCCCCGTGAAACACCAGGACTGACTTTTTCATGTTTTCACCCCAAATCCCACTGCATTTTTAAAGCACTGGACACACGATGCTGCTCATTACCCAACTCCTCTGGCTTGCTGAAAACGCAGCCTGGCCTTTCTGCACTGCAGACACCAGCCTGGGACCTTTTAACCTGCCAGCGACACACTCCGCTGACTTTTGGAAGGCTCCTTGTGACTCCAGACAAAGTCATGAGCTTTCAATCTTTTGAAAAGCACACTTCAGAAGGATGTTGTAAAAGGAACACCTTTGCCTTCTGATTGCAAAAAACAGGGATTCCTTCAGGAGATTACACCCCCCCCCCCCATTCAAATAGGGTTGTATAGGGTGGTACCCCTATTAATGACTTTGCTGATGGAGACAGCACTCTCTCGCACAATGATAGTCTGGGCAAAGGCTGGTTTTAATTAGGAACACTAAGAGTCGTTAAGTGACCAAGTATGGTACTGAGTTGCACGAAGCAGTACGGAGATTGCTTAGGGCCATGGAGTTCAGTCCTTCCTTTAAAAATATTTCCTAAGACTGTTCCCCTGGGAGGAGGAAGCCAGTGGGGCATTTGGCATCACCGTTCCAGCAGGAACCACAAACGTGTCTGATCAGAGGCTGCAGAGGAGGATTTTGTGGTTTCTTAAGAACAGACATGCTGAAATATTACTTCAGTGGAGACACACAGCTCAGGAGGCCATTTCTAACATTCTCATGCAGTCCCAAAAACACTTAATTTAACACCAGCCAGCCCTTTAAACACCACTTTTGCTTGGGATGTTGTAGTTCTATGAAAGTGGAAGCGGTGCCCTCAGGCACTGACCTCAGATGCTCTCCCCTGACTGTGCACAGAGCTGTGATGGGGCAGGAGCTGTGCTGAGAAGGATGCTTTGCGTCCCACCACATTCCCCTCCTGCTCTCAATTTGCTGCAGGAGGGCTCATCCTTTCCTCGCTCATGGGAGGAGGAAGCCTTTTGAAAGATGCAACAGACCCAGCGAGCCTTGGTTCTGGTTTGGGGGAAGATAAATTGTCTTCTGGGAATTGTAGTCCCAGGAAACACGAATTGGCAGCCTTCCTGGAAAGGTGAGCCAGGAAAGCTGGCAGCCTGCAGCTGTTTCCATAGCTCCAGTGCAAGGGAAAATGTGTTGAAATTGAGGGAAAATTTTATAGGCAACTCTGCTTGGAAATTAGCAAGCTCCAGTAGGAAAACTTGAACATGTTTAGGAGAATCAGACACCAAGAAAGAAACTCTTTCTGCCACGATGAGAATCGGAAAATGGTGGTGTTTCTTGGAGTCTCTAGTCACAGGGAAACTAGCCTTGGAGTTCCATGGGAGGCTTGAAGGCTGCCTGAGGAGACAGCATTGGCTGGCCAGAGAGCCAGGCACAGCTGAGCCCTCATGGCTTAACGGGCATGAAAATATTCTGCCAGAGTTGCTGAAAGTAGGTTTGCAAAATGGAGATGGAAAAGTTTGGACCCCAATCTGCACCAGCCTGGCAAAAGAGAGGAGCTGCTCCTCCTGCTGCTTTTGCCTGGGGATGAGGTGCAAGGCAGAGCCGTACATAGAAATACGGATACAGCTGGGAGAAGAACCCATTGGTACGAACGAAGAATCAGTGACAGAAAGTGCACAGCGGTTGTTTGTGGTTTCCAGAAGCCACCGCAGTGTTTGCAGGCTGAAAGAGGCAGAGGAAGTGTTTCTATGGACGGCTGAAGAACTGAACCCAGCACAGGCGTCAGGCTGGTGAATCAGAGAGCGAACACCGCGCTTCCCCACGGCTTCAAATGCTGTTACAGGGAAAGCAATTTATATTCTTACTCTGGAAAAGACTATTATGTCCTTGTTCGTGAGAAGAAATGCTGTCCTCTGGCTATGCAAAATTCTGCACAGCATGTTCTGTGGAAAGCCTAAATGCATTATCCAAAAGTCCTGGAGCTTGCTGGGAGAGCCACCGCCTTCCATCACCCCGCTCAAGCCCACTTGCACAGCCACCAGCCCTGCACACTGTCACCTTTGGGGCTGTGCCTGGCCTTGGCTCAGTGTTCTACGTGTCCCGGGGCCCAGGCTGTTGCTAGAAAGTCATATTTATGTACAAGCAACTCAGCTGGGGAGGGCTTGGTTTCAGTACTGACGCTGGCTCGCATGTGGCCGCTGCAGCGCATCCTCTGCAGCCTCTCTGAGCTGGGTTAGAGGGCTTGGCTGAAAAGCTGCCGTTACTTACCCTGCTCCGGTGGTTTGGGGTGCAGCATCAATGGGAGTAACTGCACTCACCAACTGAACACCAAATAACTGGAAATAATAACCAGTGAGGACATTTATGAGCTGAGTGAGGCTCTAGGACGATAAAGGAAGCTTGATGGTAGCTCATTCATTACCATCTGCACATATCGGCAGTAAAGCTGACACCAGCAGTCAGAACCACAGGCCTACAAAGACCTCTTAACATTATTTTCCACTTTTACAAATTTAATTAGCTCTTTCCCCCTCAAGCAGCAAAATACAAAAATTTTTTTTTTCCGGGTAATATAGCCATTTTCTAGGTAAAGAAATGGAGAGAACACCAAAGCAGAAAAACCTGTATTAGAACTGTTATTCCCATTTTCTACGTGGGCATTTTGGCAATAGCTTCTTCTCTGAAAGGAACAGTCTTTTTGTTCAGTGCTATAACTCATGGGCTTCTAAACCAGAATTCTGATGGATGAAGTCTCAAAATATGGAATTTAATCTGATTTCCCACATCTTTCTCCGGATCTACTGGGCTGCTGTAAGTTTAGACAGGAACAGTCGATTTCTGTTTCAAGAATAAGCTGTGGTGATCTCTGGTTCTCCTTCCACACAGCCGGCAGTTTCACAGGGCTCTTGCAGTTTTGGGAGGGGACATTTTGTGTTGTAGGAGAGCACTGAGCAGACCTGCAAGGAAAGGGTCAGAACAAGATAACACCTCACAGCCCAGCAGCACCTCCCGACAGAACACGGGTGCTTCGTTCTCCAGAAATCAGCGCTGGCCTGAGCAGCCTGGTCCAGCTGCCTTTGACATGATGGCTTTGGGACAGCTGTAGCCAACCCCAGGGTGTTCCCAGATAACAGACTGATAGCAGTGTGCTGCTGGAGCCCTCATTCAAGGTCTGGGTTTAGCCAGCAGTTCACGTTGGTATGTGTTGATTCCTGCAGGAAGATAATCTTTGTGCCGCTAAGGCAGAGTCTGGTTTCCAGAACAGCCTGGTAATGGAGCTATTCTTTTTGTTAATTATGCTGTCCAAACAGAACCTTGTAGAGCTGATTTTCTGCTATTAGAAAGAGAAAGGTAATCATAGCAGCATACAAATGACAAGATTGACTAAAGACTGACCTACTGTACCAGCAGTTCAGCCTGTCTTTCCCAGGAGGAAAATGATTCACGTATCCCATGACACCATCCCACCATGCAGTTTTCCTGGGATCCTGGATTTCCTAATATTGTGACGTCTGATCCCAGTTTGTGGTGAATGAAGTGATGTCAACTGACCAGTTATTCGGTGTATCATCTTCGGGGGGAGCATTAATACCTTCCGCGTTCAGTGGTGCAATAGCTTATGCACAAAATGTACCTTAGGCTCAGTAAGCCTTGCCAGCCTCACTTCTGAGCCTTACTGAATCCTTACTATGATTTGGGAAAACCAGCATTTGAAGACAGGGTTCCAACCTTTCACCCATAATAAGCTTTCAAAGATGACTATTCCTATTAGAGCATTTCCTGGGGGAGTTTGTTATGACTTCCCCAGCAATACGGAATGCACTTCTGCCATCAGATATCTTTTTCATACGTAGGGGCCTGGAAACCCTGCTCATCTCTGCTGTCCCCTCACCAGGCTGCATTTGGGAACGAGTCGTTCCTGTGTTTAAGCTGAAAGCATGGCAATCTCCTGTCAGACCCCTGGGTGCAAGATGGGACAAGGGGGAACAGTTTTAAACCAAAAGAGGAGAGATTCAGACTATATGTTAGAAAAAGTTCTTCGTGAGGGTGGTGAGTCCCTGGCACAGGTTGCTCAGAGGAGCTGTGGCTGCCCCATCCCTGGAAGTGTCCGAGGACAGGTCGGATGGAGCTTGGAGCAGCCTGGGATAGTGGAAGGTGTCCCTGCCCGTGTTTGGAAGGAGATGATCTTTAGGATGCCTTTCAACCCAAACCATTCCATGATACCCAGAGTGAGCAGGACCAAGCAATAGGACACCCACCAGCACCTCATCCCACACTGCATCACCTCCATCGTGGGGACACCCCGGGTTTGCCCTCCAGCAGCACGGGGATGGAGAGCACACTGGGCACGTTTGTCTTACACAATAAAGGAACAACCGAAAGGCTCCAGCTCTGCCTTTCTTTGACAGAAAGGCAGCCAGAGAACTGCCCTCTCCCACGAGCCTGGTGCTCAGCCTATGAGATAATACAGGCTGGCCTTTTCTTCGCAGCTGTATTGTTTTAGTACTTGGAAAATAGCAGCAGGCTGAGCAATGAGTCATCTGTCACTAGATGGGGTTAAAGTAATTTCCGTTTTCTGTTGCCATGGGGAAACCAACGTCCTAAGATTTGTCCTTTCTCCCACTCAAACACGTGGGAGTAGAAAGCCTGAAACCCAGCAGGACTAAACATTTTTTTAAATTATTTTTTATATTTTTTTTGTCCCGTTATAAACAAACTTCCCTCCGTGGCCTCGCAGCTGTCAGTCTGTTCCCGGAATCGTCCGGTTAACAGTGTCATTCCCCTTGGATTGCAAAAAATCCAGAAGCAGAGTTTAAGTAAATATTTGACATTCATATAGGAGTTGCTTCATGTTATCACTTGAAGAGTCTCTTTTTCTTGTAAAGTTTTACATGTACGTTCGAGGGGGAATTATAAACTTAATATTATACAAACAAAGTTGAAACTTTGAAGGAAAAGTGAATTAAAGTAGCAGCTTCCCCAGCATACAGTGTCAGGATATAGTGACTAACAGAAACAGGAAAGAGGAAATTGCAGTAAATACCGTTTAAAAACCTTGCTAATGTATAGTTTATACGAGTAGCAGCACAGCAACATCTAGTGTTGATCAGGAATATAGCTGGAAGGTATCGCATGCTTTGTTAATGGTATTTTGATGAAATTAAGTGTTTCCTGGACCATGACACCACTGCCCAGCCTCAGCTCCTTCTCCCCTGTGTTCCCCACTGTGTCAGCTCTATGCCACTGCCTGCATTAGCTCTGCACAAGTGTGGTAGCCTGGGCATGCTCCCAGTTTGCCTGGATCATCAGGAGGATCACTGGGCTTCTATTTAAGCACCAACTCAGTAAAGCTACAGATTTAAATGCGACTCAGTGCAAGAGTGGCCAAAACTTTTAGCATCTGAACTGAAATTAAGAAAGCGATTCCTAGCTGGGAGTTGATCCCTTCCCAGTAAACACTGCTGTCAAACTGGCAGAGCACTCAAAGTTATTCCTTTCCCTAGAAATGAGTGTGCAAGTGTAAGGTTGCCACTCTAAGTGGTGTGTCAGAGTAGGCCCTGCTTTCATCCTCCTGTATTTTCTCACGAATCCAAGGATTACTGTATTATGCACCGATTAAGACTATCTATTAAAAAAATTACTGAGGTGCATATTGAATCTCTCCCCACATCTCATGCAGACACCTCTTTTTATTTACGAGACACCTGAGGCTCAAAGTTGAGTTCTTGCTACTTAACTCTTCTGTAGGTATACATGATGGATTTAGCAATAATTTAGTTTTGATTACTTAAATTTAACTAATCAAGTTTAACTTAACATTAGTTTGGTTTTTTAGTTTAATTTGTAATGGCTTTGTTAAACTCTCACAGGTTTGGGTTTTTTTCATATAAGCAAACCTTTATATCAGGGCTCACTGTGGACTATTTAAATGAAAGAATTTTTCTACTTAGATTACAGCTCCTACTATGTGAAGTTTGCTTCATCTTCAATAAGATAATGTCCTTTAGGTTTTCTTAAACAAAACAAAATTAATGACTGGCTGCTTTCCAAGTCCAGCTGTCTTGCAACCCCCTGTGAACAGATTTTTTGCCACATTTAAGTTTATTACATGATCTAATTAGCATGACTGTGTAGGTGCGTGGAATGCACTGGAGGAGAGGAAAAAATACAAGTGTACAAAATTCTGTTATATAATTTGCTATGGGAACGTGATTATTACAGAGACCTGGATCACTCTCTGGATTCTTTTCAGCAGGACTTTGGGAGCGAGCAGTTAGACAAGGAAAAGGAAAGGACATTCAGTCTATCCCAGAGAACGAGGCCAAGAGCAGGAAAGTCTGACTGCCACCTGATTTTTGTGGCTTAAAAATAGAACCACACTTCTAAAATGTATTAATTCTGTACTCACATTTGCTGCTTTTGCCTCAAGAAAGAACAATTCAGCAGAATTCAATGCCTGATGGGAAGTGAGGACTTCAAGCTTGTCAGCTACGCTGCAAGGCTCGCTCAAAATCAAAATGAAATACAGCTTCTAATTAATAGCAAGAAAATGCAGATTGTTACCCACTCTAGCCCTGAGAAAGGCATCAGGGTGTCTACTGGAAACACACAGCCAGACCAGAGATCAGAGCTCTGCTTCATGTTATTAAGACATTCACACCACCCTAACGAAATTAAACAGGCAGCTCAGCAACATGAAGCGATCAGAGTCTCTTTCTTCCTCCTGCATGCATGAAATGACATTTTAAAGTGGTGTGTGATCTTTCAGAGCCTCTAAAGGGGTCAGGCACCAGGCGCATCTGGCACGCTGATCCTCTCATTCAGGGGCATGAAGTCATCCTCCAAGCTGCATTGCTGAGTCAAGAATGTGCAATTTTCCACGTGTCGCTTTACTGACTTGCACACTGAACAGACATTAATATTAATTTCATCGAAGATCAGGCTTATCTAAGAAAACTGCAAGCCCTGCTAATTGTGTTTTAATTTAACTAGAAATAAAACAGTGCTTGGTAAAGGGGGCTGGTGTTATTTGAACAAACACGCTCCACGCAGCCCTGCTGCACCACGCCATAAATCAGCTCGGTGCTGGATTCCTCCCGACGGGGTCAATTTGGTGTTAGAGGATCTTCAGAGGTGTGAGTTTAATTACAAAATTCCTACTAAATTTGCCACCCTGCCTTCCCCAGCATGCAGAGGGGACATTGTCAGGGACATTGTCATCTCAGCAGCCTGAGGTGCCACCGCTGTGCGCACAGGCTTGCCCTGAAGCACAATCATCCCATTCCAGTCTGCTTTAGGAGAAACAGGATATGCCCTGGGGCACGTGGTTGTGCCCAGTGTCACCCTGGCTGATGGCAGCATCCAGCTGCAGCTGACAGGTCTGAAATGAGTTTGAGGACAGGATTGCAGATGATAAAGTACACAATTGCTCTGGCTCTTACAATCACAGTATTTGCTGTGGCAGGTGGGAAGGAACAGTGCTCCAGCAATGGGAAGTGCCCTGCTCTAATCCCTCTAAAACCAAAGGCCTTTCCTCACTGTGCCCAGGAACAGATCCTCAGAGTGACCTCCCACCTACAAAGCATCTCTCAAAGGTCTCAGAGCCCTTATCTTTCATGTTTGGGTCAATCAAAGGCACCAACAGCAGTAGGTGTGTGATTCATTTGATTTCAAACTACCAGCTAGAGTCTATTCCCTGTAAATCAACTTGTTACACACACATTACACCAACAATAACTGTCCAGGAAGGTGGTCCCGTGCAGGAGATCACATCCCTGTCCTGCAGAGGCTGGATTCGTGCTGGCTGTGATGGGCGGATCAGTGCTGGAAACAAGTCAGCGAGTCCTGTCTCTCTGTGCACTGGGAAGCAGTCTGTCCTCTTGGGGAGGCAGGCGAAGGAGTCATTCAGAAATCACAGGATGGGCTTTCTGCAGCTGAAAGGGAAGAGCAGTGCATTTGGAAAAAACAAAACACTAAAAAACATTCCTGGGGATGAAGGAGCCTTATTTACCAGAGCGTAAAACCTTCTGTTTCTGTAGGAACGTCTGAAGACAAACAGAATGGTGCGTGTGGTGCCAGGTAAACAGCTCCCCCATGCCATGGCTACGGTCTCTAAGGAGCTGCTGTTTATTATGAGCCATCCCTGCCTCGGCCTTAGTGACAAACCCTCCCTGCAAATCCATCAGGGAGAGGCTCACAAGGAAGGGAAGAGCACATATGGAGTTGCCAGAGGGATACTTATTACCTTTGGGATTACAAGCTTTTTTTTTTTCTCCTGGAATTTTGCCTTTTCCCCTATGTTTTTTCTTACGAGCTCTGGTTCTTTGGATGGAGTCTCACCAGACCCATTTAGAATGGACCTTTGGTAGGCACAACAAAAGTGTTATCAAAGGAAAGATGTTAGTGATCCTAGCAGAGGCATTAAAAAGTCAACTGTGCCTGAATTATTTATTTCCTAGTTTCTGTGAACTATATTTAAACAGAGAAATGCTCGGAATTACATGAAACTAAAGCAAGAGGCTCCCTGGAGGCTCTTGATAAGATTTAAATTTGCAGTAAATATTGGCATATTGATTGTTATCATGACCTGCTGATTTTTAATTTCCCTTCTCAGAGAACACCCAAACTTTCTCTTTCCTACCCTGATTTGGACTGTTAAAAAGGTATAAATGTAAATTAGGATCCCCCAGGTTGTGCTGGTTGTAATTGTGATAATTGTTCAGTGCTTTTCTTTGGTCCTTTGCCCAAGTTTTTGCATTTCCAAAGGGATGCTTTAGGTAATACAGTGAGACAAGCACAACAAGCTTTAAGGAGTAAAACTCAGGTAGGCACTGGGCTGGGAAATCCTCATCCTCCTCACTGAGAGTGCAATACACACCTGGTGCCTCCTCCTGGAAACTGGCTGCTTGCCCAGCGTAGAAGCTGGTGAGGTTTTTGGGATGAGGCCCCACAGCTGCAGGAGTTCAGAGGAGCTGGTGGCCCTGTGGCAGCAGGGGAAGCCCTGAGGAAGCAGAGTCAATGTGGGGGTTGAAGAAAAGGTCCATCTTCTCCTCCTCATCCCAACAGCTGGAGAAAAATCTCCAGGGGAATCCCGCCCTTGGTTTTGCAGGGGACATGATGTTATTCTTGTGATTTCAGTGCCGTGATTTTGCCGTGGGGTTTTATACTCATGTATTCCCACCACGTAACTGGTAAACTTTGACACAGTTCATTCTTTTCTTTTTAATCCAAAAGGACAAAGAAAAGGTTTTTCCATAGCACTGTCATTTCAGCTGTCCTCATGCCAAGGAGTTGACTGCAGTACTTTATGGCTTCCCTACCCTTCCATCAACCTTGGGATGTTTATTTTTCTTCAAACATAGCTGTTTGCAGCACGCTAACAAGAACTGAAGATCTTTTAGTACTGCTATTTGTTTACTGAAGACATCAAAGCCTTTTTTTCCACGAGCCTCCTTTGAGCCGGTACAATCCGCAAACAGCCGCGCAACACCTAAGTGTGTTTCGTGCCGCCAAGATAAAACCACATCGCACTGTGAAGTTACAGGTATTTTCTTATCTCACATTCTAAATTTGGCTCCGCTTCATCCCTCATTCCTCAGCACCTCAAACTGTTTGTCCCCCAACCCAGAGCCCTGCACTTCCAGCAGACCTTCCTGTGCCTTCCATTGGGGTGGAGGGACACAGCTGCCAACATGCACTGCGGCAGGGATAGCAGCTAATCTTAAACAAACATTTTGCAACATCTATGAGCAGAAGCATTTCCCTCTTTCACTTTGATGGCCAAGATGCTAACGGGAAGCAGCACTCCGTATTTAGTGTTAGGTCCTGTCAGCTTTCAGTTCAGACACAGCCTGTGGGTGCTGGGAAGTACACAGTGCAGGAAATGACAGATGTTGGCAGCAAAATAAATAACAAGAGCTGCTGAAAATAAAGTCCTAAGAAATGCTGGTCTATCCTTTTCATGGATTTCCTAGATACATTGAGGCTATTTTAAGGCAGATTGAACTCCCACTCCTTACGGTGTAAACAGGATTATTCCCTCTGTGGAGCATATGGCAGCCTAAACATCATCATTTGTGCATCACTGGTATTCCCAGTCATGTTTCAAGCATTGCCTGGCCCCAAATGTGTATCCCACCATTCAGAGCCTACAAGCAGCCTTCGAGAGAGCCTTAAGCACTGCCAGTACATCCCAGGAAGCATGTCCATGGAGGACAACCTAAAGCCTGAAGGAGAAGGACCTACTGGAGAGGAAACAAGAGATCAGCTCCTCAGGTCAGCTGTGGTATGGACAACAGGAAGAAAAGGGCAGCAAAGGAGGAGGATGGGACAAGGACTGACCCAATGGGGGTTTTATTCCACGCTGAAGTAACTCACCCCGAGATGCAGTGGTTGAAGACAGAGCAGGCAAAGATCCAAGGCTTTCCAGGAATCGGGAAGGGTGATGTGCAGGGTCAGTGAGGGTAAGGCAGATCTGCACGGGCAAAGTCCAGGTCATGAGAAGCACTGGCTGTAGTGGTTGGGAAGGGTTTGTGTTCTAGGGGCATTTTCAGCAGCATGCAACTTACTTTTTGTTCAACTGCCATGAGTGTCATTCACCCTGTCACAGGAAGACATTGTGCATGGCCTGGTGCTCGTGGCAGCTTTGGAGACCTGTTGCAAGGAGGAGATCCACAAAGGAGGGGCTGGGTGGCAGAGGATGTGCTGTTCAGCAGGTTTTAATCCTGGAAAAGAGATGTAAGGGCAAAGCAGTACAAACATTTCTCCTTCCACTAGCTTTAAACCAGGCAAGGAGTGCTGGTACAACAGTGTGCAGCCAAAGAGGCTGCAAGTGAGTGGGACTCAAGAGTTTTGGCCACTTCCCTTGACTCTGGGTGCTGTGAAGCTCAGGTACAGCATGTGGCTCAGCAAGGCAGGGCTCAGCCTCCCAGAGGTGTGGGAGAAGAGGAGAAACTGTCCCCCTATAGGGTCCCCATGGAGTTGGGAACAGGGACAAGGCCCCCTCGGTGACACAACTGGGCTGCCCCTCCAGCCCCAGCACTCAGGTGTATCCTGCAGAGCACTTCCAGAGTCTTGCCTTCAGAAATAAAAAAAAAAAAATGGCATACCCTTAAAATAAAAACACAAGAGTTTTAAGCACATCCAACTTTGGGATAGAGCGTAAAATTCCTTGCCAGAAAAATTTAAAACAAACTGGAAACTGAACATCTACTCATTTAAACGATGTGCCTGGAGCTAAACCAGCAAGACTGAATAATCTCTGCACCGCTTTCATCTTCCTTCAACTTTTCCTTTGTTCCATCAGCCACATATGTGTTAAGTGTAAATTGAAGGCCTCTTTGCTGGAAAAGCAGATTGTCAAAAGGGCTTGGCCCTCATCTTATAATTCGGCTTCAGTATTACAATTACTCTTAATAGCACTCTTGTTTTGTTGTATTATTTATCCTGGCTAGAACCCTCTAGGATCCCCTGAAGGGTTTTTTTTTTTCTGGTGGATTTAGCCAACATCCACTCATGAATCCAGATGTTTCTGCTTTTATCCACGGGAATTTAATGGTATGGACATGCCAAGATCATAACTTCAGGCTCAGCCTCAAGACAAGTATTTTTCAAATTCCCTAAATCAAAAATGGAAAGTGCCACAAAAACCCCCCTGGGTCTTCCTGAGTTTTAGCATGCCAGGATGGAAAACAACCTCAGGACAATGCTGCTCAGTGTTCTGTGTTGGTAGTCTTCTACACTGAACCAGAAACCACAGCCCAGATTGTGCTTTTCTCTGTGATCTCAGACATAGATTTTGCCTTCAGCACAAATTCAGCTCTTCTTCCCCTTCACCAGCCTGAGGTCAGGAGCACAGGCACACGTGGGTCCAGGATGCTTACACTGGGAAAAAGAATCCACCCCACCAGGCAGAGCCTGTGCTGCTGTATTTAAATGAACATATGCCTGTGTCACAGATACTCTCCCCAGAAAAAACTGGTTCCAAAATAAGGACAGGGATAAAACACACCTTGCCCTAATGGCAACCTGGTGAATTAACACAGTGTCTGCTGGGCCTTTGGCAGCACTCAGGAAAAACAACCTACCCCAAACTCACTCCTTGTCCAGAGTAATAAAAACAGCATAAAGCAGAAATTAAAATAACCTTAATAACCTTCCTTCTGCACTGCCTGGGGTTTCCTTCAGGCACTCCCATTTGTGGCACCCTGAATTTCCTCCCTGCTCCCCATTTGTCAGCATGAGAATTAAAGTTGGTGTGTGGTGGCGGTCAGTGCCAGCTGGTGGTGTGGAAGGTGTCCCGTTAGGGATGGCCATGTCTTTAGAGGTGCCTAGAGGTTCCTCAATGTCAGGACATTCAGGAGCATGGAAGAGCAAAGGCAGGAGATGCACAGAACAGTTTTCAGTGGCCTTTTGGCAGCCAACACTAAACACCCCCTGTGACCATGCGGTGCACAGCAAGGACGCGATGTCGTGTCTGAGTCCACAAAAGGTGAATTTTAGCCTTTCCTCCAAGGCCCTCCCAGCTGGCCTTGAGTGCTCACCAGCAGAACCACGGTCCTGCCTTTACTGTGCACAATCCAGCCCCTTTTAAAGCCCTCCCTGTGCACTGGACAGGGGAGGAACACGGAACAGTCATTCCAGCCTGGTAGAGAAGAGCCCCTTCTGCTCCCCGAGAGGCTCCAGCACAGCAGCCAGTTATTGCCTGCTCTTACAGCATTAGTTTTCTACCTGCAGAGCTGCTGGATCAAAGAAAATTTAAATTATTCCTAAAAGCTCTTCTAAGGCTTCCCCCAGCATAGAAAAGCCTCTCAGCTGGCACAAAGGGTGGAACTGGCTCCATAGCAAACCCCTCCGGGGCAGGGATGTGCTGGGACAAGGAGGAGGCACAAGAGCCAGGGAGGTTGAGAACCCAGCAAAGCTTTTCACCCACCTACCCCAGAGCTGAGCTCAGCCACATCAAAATCCTGCTGAGGGCAGGGGTAGGTGGTGCCATCAGGCAGGCGAACAAGTCCAGGAGTCGATAGGGTGTCACATGCAGGAGGCAGGAAAGGAGCAGCAGAGTCAACCTGGATGATGTATTTGAAAAGGAAACCACTTTTCTTGTTAATATTGTGGGTCAAATGTGCTGTGCAGGGCTCATTGAGGGTGCATACTAAATGTCCCACCAGCACAGTCGTTCTCCCACTTTCTACCACATCTTCTGTTTTATAACAAGGAATTTTTTAGTATTCAACTATGCAATTTAAATTTTAAAGGCCACCCATTGTACTTACATGCTATATGACAAACAGTATACCTGTTCCAACTTATTCTTCTGATATTCTTAGTAAAATATGGTTTCAATGACTTGGTCTTCCCTGTAAAAGAAAAATCTCCATTTTTCTTTAATAAGTTCATGACATTCAAACTACTAATTTTCCTTACCATCACATCCTTTTTTTGGACACAGAATAAAGGAGATTAAATATATTTTTTAAAAGAGGGTTTATCCAAGTTGGAAATGAAGAAATACAAAAATACTCTTTAAAGTTTTTTTTAAATAAATAATCACTCAGCAGGTCATAAAAGTGATAAAATGCTTTTGTCTCCATTTCAGTGGGAAGCCAGTTTTGCCTTTAACATCCTGAGCATCATGGGAGCCTCAGTGCAATTTGCTCCTGCTGTTACTTCTCCGCTCCTTGGCCCATCCTGCTACTGCTCCTTGGCTGGGATCAGCCACCTGGGTTACAATCCTGTTCCCTTCTCCCTGCACTGACTTCCCAAACCTCTGCAAACATCCATCATGTTATGAGTGGTACCCCCTCACCCTGCAGACACTGGCCCCATGTTTGAGCTTGGCTGTGTCCTGTGCAGCTTTGGGTTTGTGAGGACTTTCGTGAAGCTGCTCCAGTTTGGACACTTAAGAATCAGTCATGGTTGGGAAGGTGGATTGCCAGGAGGGTGGCACGGCTAGGCAAGGACAGGCAGGTCCTGAATGCACTCACATTGAGAAGCACCCCTGAAGCCATGTGGTTCATTCCATTAGATCATCTTATGAACCTTTAATTTGGCTCTTCAGGCCCACTGCACCTTTTGCATGCATAGCCTGGGCCTCTGAATTTAAAGGCTTGGCAAAATGTTATGGAAATTATACAGTCGGCTTTTAAGATTACAGAAAGCAGAACCTGAAGATTTGCCTTTCTGCTCTTCCTTGTGACTATCAACATTGCTCTGCCAGTAACACACAGGGTCATCAACACCTGCACAGACCTAGCTCTGAGATAAACACAGATCTGATCTCAACACAGACATCAACAGCAGGAGAGGTGTGAAAAATAACCACCATTCAGCATGTGGTGCCTCTGCTCCAGGTAGAGCCTTAGGCAGGAGCACCTTGAGAGTGCAGGAGGAAGAATGGATCTCTGAGTGACCCAGAGCAGAGCCAGAGCCCAACACCACAGCCCTGAGCAGGGCTTGCATGAGGCATGGCACTCATTTCCAGCCCTGACGTTCCTCCAGCACACACACCTTGGGGGCCTTGCTGTTGGTTCAGACATTCACGAATTTTGCTGTGCTGAGGGAAATCTCACCTTCTGTGCATGCCACCCCCTGGGGTTTTTCTTCCCTTTAACCTTTGTTTGGAGCCAGACTGGAAACCCCAAAAAAAACGGTGTTTCCATGACAACAGCCCAGCCGTGGACTCCTCTGGGACACCTGAAGAATCAAAACACTGCCAGTGCTTTCTCCTGCTCCAGCATCACACCCCATGGTACCACAGCCACATGCTCTCCCCCCTCCCTCCTCTCGTGCTGCAGTGGGCTGCAGGGTGCTTTGGGCAGAGCTCTGCCTGCTGTGGCATCACTGTCACAGTGAAGATGCTGATAAGTCACACTGCACAAGGGCTGCAGGGGCAGGTATTGGACCACAGCACCAGCTCGTGGGGGAGAAAGGCCAGAAGGGTCTGCCGCCTAAAGGACTGGACAGCTGTTGCATTTCCTAATCCCCTAGGCTTATTAACAGATTCATAGTTTTCATGCCCTCTCTGGTATTTTACAGGAGATATGAAGTGATCCTTTGTTGCTCAGTCCCTGCTTTGCTCCCAACACACAGCATTTCTCCTGCCTACATTGAGCAAAGCTCTGGAACCACTGGACCTGATGGTCCTATCCCAGCAGAGCATCCCTGGGACCTCACCAAGACCCAAAGTATCCTCAGCTGCCCCCTCTGTCTGAGCAGGGCAGGGGACCAGCCCTTTGCAGAGTCAGGCCCTGCTTGCCCAAGTGTTTTCTCCCAGTACCTTTCCCAGAGACTGACTCCAGCCGAGTGCTCCATTGATCCACCACTCCTGAGGCAGTTCCAAACCCCCATCCCTTCCCTGCAGCACTCTGTCTGCCCTCAGACCAAGATTTACGAGGCCAGTCCATGGATGTGGCTGCAAGAAGACTCCAAAAGCTTTTGCTGCAATGCCACAAGCAGCACAAAAACAGCAAAGTGCTCTTTGCATACCTGATCCTCACTGAAGGGATTCGAGCAGGACCCTTGCCCGGACAGCAGGCTCTGGAGAGGGACCCAAGGAGGCAGCGTAGATGTGTGCCAGCCTGACAATGGGGTTTCATTTAATGAGAACAGATTTAAGTGTGGAAATCAAATATGAAACAGTCATAGCCAGCATTGTCTGCATTCTTGGAGGGGCACTGAACAAGCAGAAAGAAAGGAACCGAGACACTGGCCCAGACATGCTCCAGCTGTCTGTGACTACCTCTTCCCTCCTCCACTGAATGTAACAATTCGGCTTGTTTTCATTTCATTATTGGATGTTATTTTTGCAACCTGGGAAAAGAATAGAAAAATGGAGAGGGGGAAAAAAACATCCTTCAAATGCTTTTGGGTTTATTTTTAAGAACTAGACCATTTCTTTCCTATCAGAGATAAGTACAGACTTTTAAAAGTGCACAGCGCCTGGGGTATTATTAGTTAAGCATTTGTTTCTCAAATAAAGTCCTTTATCTTAGAGGCAGCAGCACTTATGTTGCTGTGGTTGTTTGTGTAAGTCTCACTCATTTAGTACTGAGCAACACGCAATTAAATAGCCATATAAACACCCCAGGCTGAGCAACAGCTGCCTGCAGGTAACCTTCAGCTTCATGCACTCACTTGCCAAATGCTTCAGCTCTAGCCCTGAAAACCCTCACCTGCACGTGCCCTCTGTGACTGTGGGCACAGCACAAATCAAGATTTTAATGAGTTGGTTTAAGGCCTGACGCTGCAGATCCCTGTAACACAACTGCTGCTCAACTCGCCGCCTTCCCTTCCTTCCTCCGCCTTCCTCCCGAAAAGGCGGGTTATCCATCTTTTATGTGCAAAATAATTCCCACACAAGACCTGATGATGATTTGTTTTCCCACTCTTTTTTTCCCCCCTTCAATTTTGCTTGTGGGGGACATGCCAGCACACACTGCCCATGCCTCAGCTGGGGACACTCCACCCTATGAAAACAAACAGTCACCAAAAGAAGGGCCAGGGTTACAGTTTCCCATCGAGGGCAGTGGGAATTCTCAGTTTGTGCTGGACTTCTCTGGAAAGATCTTTCCTCTGTTTTGATGCTGACACACTTCAGCACAGCAATGGTGCTTCAAGGGAGAGGTAGGATTCAGTGTGTTTCCTACCATTTATCTTCCTCTTCAGGACATCTGCTAACCCAGGGCTCTCTCCATCTCAGCTTTTGCGCAGTCCTGCAGTATTCCTGGCAGCATAAGATCAGGTATGCTTCAGAATGAGATACTGTCTCTGCATACATTGTTTTGCAACATCCAAAGCAGGTCTGTAATTTTAAACATGGGTATTTTAAGCTCCAGCAAAGGTATTTTGAAGTGCACGTGCAGTAACTTCTCCCTACACGCACATCATCCCTTCCTGATGGATGGCATTGCTCTAAGGATCTGCATGGAGAAGCTTTAACCTAACTTTTACCTCATTCCATCTAGTTCAGTATGGGGAGAGTTTTACATTTTGTTAATGAAAATTAATTCTCATACTAGAAACTGATTTCCACTCATTAAGGGTAAAAGATGATGATTTCAAGCAAGGAGTTTCACCTAATCCAGAAACTGTAAACATCTGCTCAACACCAGGCCCAGAAGCAACTTCATTTACCTTGATGTGTGTGCTTATCTCTAAGCAGGTGTTTAAGTGGTTTGCTGGCAAGAGCTGGGGCACTTATGCCTTTCCAGGTGACCCTATTTAATAATTGCCAGTATTAAACTGCTCAATAACTATAAACACGAGGCAAAAACACCCAACATGGAATCAGCTCTACGCAGAGCTTTTCCAAACACAATTTCTGCATTAGTCAGAGGGGTCAAACTGTTCCGTGCTCAAAGGCTGACCCCAAAAGCCACAGGAATCAGTGGAAGGGTGTTGACCAGTTACACCAGTTTGGGTATGGGATCCCCTGTAAGCAGAAACACCTTTCTGTTTTGGCACTGTGACTAACAGGGACAACAAAGGCTCTGCACTGACATTAAGAAAATGTGTTCTATGAATTGACATCCTGTTAACCGCCAGCTCCCTTAGAGGAAGCTGTTAATTTAATGGTTGCATCAGGAAGATACGGCAACGAAGGAAACCTCACAGCCTAATGTCAACATTGACACCTGCACAGGGCAGCACTGACTGCAGGGAGCTCTGTGCAGAGCAGAAATTGAAATATCCTGCCCTTGACAAGGAGAAAACTTCCAAATCTGAATGATCGTAGCTGATACAGAGTCTAGAGACAGAGCATGTCCTGCACAGCAAGGCCTCTCTAGATCCTACAGGTTCTTCCAGTTTAATTCAAGGCAAAGATTGATGGATTAATCCACTCCCACCACTTGGAGGTAAGAAGTGTCTTATCTCGCCCTGATATAAAGGGTTCTCAGCAGAAAAGTTTATTTTGCTATTTGATTCCACTGCAGTTAAATTTGACTTATAGGTGGTATCCATTTTACTGCATATCAAACTTATACCATGCAGGTATGCAAAGATAAAAGTGGAAAGTAAGGGTAAGACGATTAAATACACCTAAGTGGTAAAACACCTAAAATGAGATGCTTGGCCTAAAAATAAAGGTGCAAAGGCCCTGACTCCACAAAACACTTCAGCACAGACCTACAGCAGACAAGGGTGATGCTGCTGAGCTCAGCCTGACACAAGTGCTGTAACTAATATGGTGATAATCAGGATTCATTGCAAGTTGGATGGGATCTAAAATGCAACTGTGCTGCAAAACTGTGGGTTTAATCTGGGAATGCCGGTACATCACCTGAAGCAATGAAGTTGTAGTCTTTCCATTGCCTGCTCAAACACAGGCATGTATTTATACACCAGAAAATACCTTAATTTACAGGAGCAAAGTAGAAAGATCTGGGTCATTGCATTACTTTCAGGAAGAAAACCTTTATCTCTGTGGGTAAGGCTGGCACTTGCACTCAGCTCCCAGCTCACTGCCTCACATTTTGATGCTTCTACAGATTTGAGCACCACCTTCCAGACATGAGATCACAGACTTGTGTCCCTGACTCCTGCAGCTCCAAACATCATTCCTGATTGTGGGTCCCACCCAGCTCTGACTCATTTTCTGTGAAACAGCCCATCACCTTCATTCATTCAGTCTCCCACATAAACATCACTGTCCTTTCCCAAACCTGCGCTCCCTGACTCTTCAGTCTGTGGCTCAGGGTCAGCATCATCCTGCAATCCTTTATCCCACTGCTTACATTTTCCATCCACCAGCTCCTAACAAGAAATGCAAAGGAAAGTTCCTTGCAGCTTCAGCCAACCTCACCTCCCAAGGTCTTTTTGCCCAGAGGGACAATAACTACAGTTCAAGCCAAGATACTATCTCATCCAGACAAGGGAAGTCTGGAAGCCCTGATAGCTAATGACCTACGTAAGCCTGTGTTACAATTTCACTCTCCATAATTCAACTGCAGCTTCTAAACTGCGTGGAAACACTGTGCGGTGTTTATGGAAACATTAATGTTACTTAGATTCTGGAAACAGCAGCGCTGTTTTCAGTGGTCTTGGTTAACCACAGTCTCGAGCTATCGTAGTCACTGGATAAATCTTAGATGTGTTGAGAGACATTTCTACCGAAGCAGAAAGGCAGAATTTGTGAGGCATTTCAGGAAACAAAAATCATCCCTGAGAGTGGGTCCTCCTCTGGCAGCAGCCAGTACAAGTGTCCATCTGCACACAGAGCAGATGGCAGAGTTAAAGCCTAAACCTATAATCATTAGTCAGGCAAAATTACAGCAGGTGATGGTGTGCGCAGCTGAGTCGAGGGCTTTATGGCAGGTGATCAGCACACTCCTGCCCCATAACCTCTGCAGTCTCTGGGGTTTCGAGTCAGCAGTTCTGCTCCTGTGGGCAGCAAGCTTACAGAAGCCATTTTCTCTGCAAGCATTATAATTCCCATCTCAGTTCCACATGCTTCCTCATTGAGCTGTCGTTGCCCACAAATGGGTTTTCTGGGTAATTAATACCACCAGGGTTCTAATGAAGATGCCACCTAAGACTCTGCTACAGCAGCTCCAGGTGACATAGCCAGTCTGCTACCCTTTTCCTGCTCTTCAAAACCATGATGCCTCCTTAGCAGGACAAATCAGGATCTAAATAGTGCTACAGCACTAGCACTGGGACACAGGTAATTTTGCATGTTTAAAAAAAATACTTTCAGCACTAAATGTGTCTAATCCTAGACAAAATCCTGTTTATCACATCAGGAGGATATCATTAGCAGCAGCACCCCATCTTCCCACAGGATGCTCGGGTGTCTCTGGGTGGTGCTTGCTTTAGACTGTTTTCATGGCCACCTCACCACCATGGTCACCTGTGCAGCTCCACTGCTGGTGGCAGGACAGTAAAAATGAAGTGCTGGCAACTCCTGCTCTGGTCAGAGCAAGAGAAATGGAAGAGGCTTCTGAAGTACTCCAGCCACTCCAGTAAGAACGTAAATGGCAGAGCGGGAAGGGTGAGAAGTGTGGAGGTTTGTGAAGGCAAGGGCTGCATCCAGTTGCCGTGACACATGTCCAGTGCACAGGACTGACCTGAGACTACTTGCTCCTCACACAGAGAGGTTTAATTCTGATAATACAGCATGCAAATAAACAAAGCCAAATAATCCTCACACAGGAAAAGCACTAAGAAAGCTGTCGTCAGCAAACAAGATATTTTAATGAAGACTTGGAAATACTGGACACATTTTCAAGCATGTGAAGTGCAATTGTGTTTCCTCATGTGCAGGGAGGTTATAGGAGTTCACATTCCCCACCCCTGGCTATGGCTGTGCTGGGGGGATGTGTGGCTGTTCCACCACCAACCCCCACCTGGCTGCTGAGCACACTCTGATGCCTCCATCCAGCTGCAAGCTTTTACACTTGACTCACCCCAGAAAACATCACATCAGACATTAATCCTACTGTGCAGGTACTAATGAGACAAAACACCACTGAAGCCCCTGTCAACCTTTTCCTCCTCAGGACACCTGATTTATTATTGACAAAGTGCTTCCTGCTTTGTGCTAACATCCAACTTGACTGCAAATGCCCGTCAGAACTCAGGAGCAGTTCGTCTCCTCATCTCTTACCTTCGAGGCAGTGTAGGTTAAAGTCAAACCACATGAAAGGAAACAGTGTGTGGCTGATTTTACAGCTCTAAAAAAAAAATTGCCTCTTTATAATATTGGATGGAAATTTTTATAACTGGCTCTGATAATTAATTGGAAACCAGTTGAAGAACAAATAAGTGTGTGTGCCACAAACTGTACATGGGAGAAAGACTACAGAAGAAAATCAAGAAAAAATTTTGCTGGCAAAGATCAAAGAAAAGTAAAGGCATTAGTTAATGGCCATATTTCCTTAAAAAAAGAAACCCTTTCTTTGAAGGCAATAGCTGATGAGTAAGAATCTGATGAGCCAATTCTAACAAAGTTCCTTTGAAACAAGGTACATGTACACACTGAAAGAAAATAATTTCAAAACACTGGCATTATTATATATATATCTTCTAAAAACTGTTACAGTAACTTCTGTTGTGTCAGTAGCCTTTGAGGAGAAGAACACACACTCCACAATCTGATGGCAAAGCTGGCTTAACAATTTCTATTTCCTGCAAATTACTAGTCAGGAGATTTAGCTCAATCCTACTGAAGTCTTCTACTTGCCTTCAGCTGAGCTGATGATTGGCCCGTTTATGGAAGCTCAGACTCTTTACAGAAGGTCAGAAGACAGAGATGCCAATAAAAGTGATGCCTGGCTGATAGGCGTCTGCTTCCCAGGGCGAATTCCCATCCACACCAGTAACGCCATTGCCACAGTCTCCGTATGCAGCAGAAGTCATTTACTCCATAGAAGGCCTAAAGCCCCAAATGCTGAGCCGGGCCACAGGAGCAAAAGGATATTGTCCTGGTTTCAGCCACAGCAGTGTTATTTTCTTCTCAGTAGCTGAGACCCACACAATCTCTTGGTCTGAATCAGAAACTGCATTTTTGGTGTCTGAGCCTCTCCCCTCTGTTCTCACCCCAGCACTTGTCTCTAAGGGTGTCGTGGTGTACCTGAGTCACCTTAACAGCTCAGTGTCACCCACAGAGCTTATGTTGGTCCCAGTCAACTATTCCTACTGCTTTCGTTTCACCTTGCCTGTCTGACCCCTGGGCAAGATGATTCAGCTCACTAAACCATCCAAACTATTCAGCTCTGTGCTTTCAGAGGGCTCCTGCCCTGCCCATGCTCTGAGCCACAGGGCAGAGGTGTGTGACACATGCACAGCCAGTGGGCCGGCTCCAAAACAAACACAGCTTGGCTGGGACACAAAATATAACAACCTAGACAAATAACACAGACCTCAAACACATTTTCCTACCTTTGGAGGATTAAAATCCCTCCCTGCGTGTCTAGTCCTCTCCTCTGAAGCACGTTCCTCTGTGTACATAGGAGATCTCTGTTAAAAAAATGAATGCTCTATTATGAAGGAATTCCTGTCTCTTTCTCTCTCACCTACCTGGTTCTATTGGAAAGATTTTCACCTTTTCTTTCCTTTCCTAAAAACACTTCTGAGAAAAGCCCTTTCTAATTGAAAAATCAGCTTTGCAAACCTCTCATGTGACAGGCGATGAAGAGCATAAGGCAAACCTGGCACCCTTAGCTAAACTTCAGGCAGCTTCCAACATTTTGGTTACCCCACCCAGACAAATCCCCAAAGTTTAGTGATGTTTTTGTTACCCTGTGCTAGGTGCAGACATTTCTCTTCTCTTCACACTTCTAGGGAGGGCACAGAACAGAGAAAAGCAAGCCTCAGAACCCAAAAGGAGTTTGAACTTGACATGCCTGCACACACCCCTGTTGCTGAGCACTGCCGAGTGAGGCTTCCCAGATTATCACAGGAGGCTCATACTAGGAAACCTATCCCAGACTTGCTTTTATGAAGAATCATCATCCTTCTTCCAAAGTGGAAGTTTGCACTTGGTGGGAATGTGCTAAGTCTCACACATATTGTTGTTATTGTGTGGCTTTCCCTTCCTCTCACAGCTGCTAAGCCTTACATTCAGGTAATAAATATTGTGGAATGACTGCAGTCAGCTACAGCAGAGTATTGGAAAAGCCTCAGATAAACCTCCAGTGTCAGACGTTTGTACTCACTGAAGGCCATTGAGAAAGACAGGCTTGGAAAAAGTGAGCAGAAAAAGATGAATGTGCTGGATTTTATTAGTCTACACATACTGAGAAAGCACCAAAACACTGATTTCATGAGACTGTCTAAAAACAGACATACAGAAAGAGCTCTGGGCTGAAGGATTCCCACAGATAGCTAGACAAATACCTTATAAAAATACCAGCAATAAAACGCAAGTGAAATGTCTCTGTTGATACAGAGCTCACATCATTAACAGTGGTATGAGGTTAGCAGTAAAGTGATTCTCTTGTTTAAATCTAACCTGGAAGATGTCTTTCCAATTTTAAAAACCCTGAAGGACTCTTGTGGAGACTCAGATACCAACAGCTCTCTAGAAATGTCACCACTAGTTCTTTGCTGTGCTCAAGGCACCAACAATATTGTTAAAGGGTCAAAGATGACATTTATCCACGTCACTTTTGTGATTAACTCATGGGTTTAGCGGTCCATATTCAGATTTCAAGTGATTTCTGACAAATTTGAAAGTTTTGGATTTTGAGGTAATATTCATGTTAGGGCTGGAACAACTAAAACATCAATTGTAACTTCAAAGCCCATTCCCATTCTCCCTTTCCATGCCAGTGCCATTGAGGTTACAGCTACACAATGACTTAAGACAAAATTCAAAAGGAGAGCGCTTTCTTCATCTCCCCTCTCAAAATATCAAAGAGCAGAGGTGACTTTGTGCTCCACAGTGTTTAACCACCAAACCTTCCCTGGCTGATTCAGCACGATGACAGATGGGTGACAGGGCAGCTCTGGGGACACCAGGAGCATCATTTCTGCAGCTGAGCAGCAGCAGTCACCACATCAGAGGGGAAGATCTCACCTGGGGTGCCCACAAAACCACACCAGGCTGTGCCTCACACCTCCAACCAAGGTGACTGTGCTGCATGCTCCCACTTCAGCTCCCAGACATTCAGTTCCACTTTTTCCAAGTGTGCTGAAATTTAAGTTAATGGAACCAATAGTGCTGAAAGAAATTCAGCTTCCCAGCTGAATAGTAACAGATACATAAATTCCTGTGACAATTAAAAAAGTCAGTCTCAGAACACAGCAAGCACCAGGAGCTACCAGGAGCTTCCATTAATGTACTGAGCTTCTCTCTTCTTCATTCCCAGTTTGCACAGATTGGAGCTGAAGGACTGAGGGGCAGCATCCTCCAGAGTCTTGGAAATTGTACTGGTGTTCACAAGACCAAAGACTCATCCCATCTCATAGTAATCAATATTATAACAGTGGAATGTTCACAAAGCTGCAGAGACACAGTTGTTCAGAATTTCACATCCTCTATAGAGCTGTTGTATCCCACCTAGTGGGTTTGCTACAGCCCTGGCAGCCCTGCCACATGCTGCTCTCTGCAGAGCTCCTGAGGTGAAAATTCCTATTCGGCTGTTGGATCAACACCGGCTACCAATATTCGGAAACCCATCATGCTGCCACAAGCCCTGCACTGCCCACAGCACTCATTGAGGGGGATCCCTGCTCCCAGCTGGAGCACAAGAGCTCTGGCTCTCATGCTGAGGGGTCTGGCTAGCAGGCTCATCACGTGGCACACTGAAGCCCCACAGCAGCACTTGCTTGCACAGTAGTCTCTGAGCACAGCTAAAATGTGAGCTGTGTTTTGCTGGGGATTACTGTGTTGTTACTGCTTCCCCTGATAGCATCAACTCCAAAGCGTGGATATGGCCACGGGGAATGCTTAAAGAATCCAGATGCAGCCCTCAGCCTTAATGCGTTTTCCTTCCCTCAAAATACTACTACACTTTTCCTACAGTGACAGCCACGACTCAGACACCTCGGCAGGAAAGAGGAAGAGGCATTTATTTGGTGTGCGCTTGCACTGTTCAACTGAACCCCAAAACCATGAGTAGAACACACAGCCCTCAGTACATGTTTTAATGGGAATTATTTTAAGGTACTGCATGGTACACAGCGGCCTCTTGCCATCAAGAAGGCAACTTTTCTTAACAGTCATGCTACTAAGGAATATTAAGTGCAACAATATACCTCTTGCCCTGCTGAAGAGCTTTATAGAACACCATGATAAAGTTTTCTAGAAGATGTGACTTTGGACTAGTTCAGACAATCTTACATCTCTCCTTTAAGAGCTGAAATAAGCTTCCACATGGACACGGGGGTGTCATAGGAAAAACAAATAGACTAGGAGGCATTTATATGAAAAGCACTTAAATAATCTAATCTCTGTAGCTAATTTAAGAACTCCTAGGGAAAGAGAAGGTAGAGATAAGGAATCTTGATGAGGCCAGGCCAAAAATCAACACATGAGCAGCAATCAAATTCTTTCTGACTGCTGTCTGTTCATTATGTGTGATGAGTTTGACAGCTTCTCAAGAGGAGAGACCATTACAAAAATAGTGAAGACATTCCACTAAAAAACCCACTGAGCCACTATTAAAGACTTAGTCAACAGTAAAAGCCTGGTAAAGCATTGTTAGTCACTGCTAAAGTATTGCTAAGCAACCCTTTATCCTCCTTCGGACTGGATTAGCTTCATCACGACAACAACCAACAGCCTCCACCCTCACTCACAGCTCCCAGTTTGAAGTGCCGTGCAATTTTTCTTTGAAACTCAAGTGAGAGTTGCCACTTGAGCTCCTGTTGAAGAGTGAGGGGGTTGCACATCAGCAGGGGAACCTGTCTGCAGTTCCCGTGGCTTCAGGAGCCAGGCTGCAGGACACCAGCTACTTCATTTTAAGAGATGAGCAATATTTATTCACTCTCACACTTTAATTCTTTGCTGATTGCAGCAGCAGCTGATATCCTTCTCAGTACTGATTTAAAAAAAAACCAGCCTTGACCAAAGCCAGACCAGCTGCTGTCAGGATTTCCACTAAAACTCTATTTAGCTGAAGTAAAAGAACTGAAACCAGGAAGCTCCCAGGTAACAGCTCTCTGCTAGGCATTGCTTCTATCTTCATCTCTATTTTATACACCATTTGCATTTATATCTTCTCAGCAGCACCTCCAAGAGGGTCCTCCCATGGATATTAGTAATAATTCAATTAGCAGACCAAATTCAACTGGGTATTAGCTCACCTAGTCCAGCAGTTCCCAAAGGAAGATGAGAGTGATAAATAAGGGACGTGACCTGCCTCAACATGATCCAAAACCCAATGTGATGAGGGGTCAGCTAGACACAGAACCAATAAATTGAGACTTCAGAAAAGCCAAGGAGCCCCAGAAAAGCAAATCAGATAAGTCTTGTCTAGTGCTGCCACCCTGGAAAAACAGCATCTAGTAACCCATCCACTTTCCCAGACCATAGCCAGGAAGAGGGAGGAGTTCCCAGACACTTTCCCTGCCTCTCTCTGTCTCCCATTCCACTCTCAGGTTGTCATACATGCACTAACAAAGCTCTCCTCAGCCTGCGTGGTGCTTTAGCAGACGTACAGCCACTCCTTTAGCCCGACAGATATGGTTTGTCACCAGCCAGACCCACAGCTAAGAGTCACTCATGGAGGTGTGTGCTTTAGTTGGGAAGATGATGACTTTCCCATGAACTAGAATTATTTGTTCACCCCAGAATTTAAAGCCCATGTCTAGGAAGTGTTATTTGGTAGCAGTAACTTTATAACAGAAAAAAACCCCAGTTAGATGGTTAGAAATAGCACTTTTCAGTGAAAGCAGGGTGCCAGTCACAGAAATGTGTTCAGAGACCATGCCTGTGCCAAAATGACCCTCTCAGAGCAGAAATGAAGTGCCATATAATCCAGAACTCATTACCTATTATTTTTGGCTCAAGAACAGCTCAAAAAAAAAAATTTTGCCCTTTCTCAGAACTACTTACAGCAACAGCTCAAGGACCACAAGCAACACCCAAACAGCAGCACAGCTCAAACACAGGGAAGGGCCCTGGGCTGAGCTTAAATAGGGCCCAGGACCCATGGGCCAGGTGGGGCTGAGGTCCCAGGTGCGGCTGCTCAGGGCATCATGTTCAGGTGAGGCTGCTCAGGGCATCATGTTCACATGAGGCCCTGTCAAATAAACCTGATGATGATGATGATTTTAAATTTATTTAAATTTATTCCTGTGTGACACCAAAGGCAGACAACAGCCACATATCAGGACCTCTCCCCAAATGATCCCGTGATAAAGTCCCATGGCTCTGCTGTACCGATGGACTCTGGTGGCAACTCCCTCCCAGATTACCTGGGATTATCAGCCATCTGTTGATGGAAATGCTCAGCTGGCAACAGGCAGTAGCAGTGTGGTCAAACTTAGTGATTTTTTTAACAAGTTCCCGAATTTTCCAGATTAATCTCACCTAGAAAACACACATCACTCCTTTTAAAGCCCGAGCCTGCTTGAGTTGGTTTGATTTCCTCACATACCAATTCCCCTAGGGCAGAGCTCAGAGGAACAGAAATGCCGGGCTTTAGGCAGTCAGATTTTAATAAGTGCACGATAAATTTATTTTTCCTAAAATCCAGCATGTACAGACAGTGTAGCCCACCCTTCCTTCCACATCTTCCCCGTCTGGGGCTGAGTCTTCTTCCTTATCTTCAGCCAGCAGCTCTGACATTCTCCAGATATGCTCATGAGGTCAGACAGAGACTTCTTGGCTAAGTACCCTCCTTATCCACAATGTTTGCACGTAAAGGAGGTTGGGGACATCTTCCCATATTTGAACCAAAGGGAGAGTTTTATCTCTGCGGGAGCCCCAAAGACACAATACAAGTGTTTGCCTTGTGCTGCTCTGCTCCTTAACAAGGCCCTCACGGCTTTCAAGGGAACAGATTGCAGGGCTGTGCCAAAACTGGCAGCTTCCTGCAGAATTTGCAGGAGACAGCTTAAAACAGGTTGAAGGTGAAGAAGACACCCAGAAAACCACGAGTTGCAGTGAAGTGGCATGCTAAAACAGAGGACTGGGAAAAACTGTGTGCTAAAGGGATGGTTTTCAAATAACACTGATTGCTAATTAAACTGCTCCTACTCTTTGTCTTTTCTTTTTACAAACTTGCTTCTCTCTGGTATAGAGACAATAAAGAACAAAGCAAAAAGCCGATGTGCCAAATTGTGATCTCAGGGAAACTGGTGGAAAAGCACATAAAACATTCCCTTAGGGGACTGGGAATTGTGGGGTTCGGAAAAGAGCCCCGGTCACACAAATGAAGTTTCATTATTTGGTGTGTGAGTTCATTATAAGTGGGCTCAATTATATTTCATCAGTGAAGAGAAAATGGCCTTTTCATGCAATGTATCGAGTTGAGTTGAGTTGAGTTGAATGCTAAGCACATCTGACGCAGCTTTTGGGAAAAAACAAAACAAGAACAGTAGCCATGTGAAAAAAACAAACAAAATGACTAAGGCATCTCGGTGCCTCAGCGAGCTCTGTTTCTCACGGAGCCATGGCATAAAGAAGTGAATGAAGTACAGTAGCTTAACATGCACCACATGAGTGTGTGCGGTGCCACATTTGCTGATTTACTAACTCGTTTTGTTTGAGGGGCACTTGAAAGGCTTTGACATTTACAGCTCTGTAGGCAAATGTGAAAGGAAAGAATAGATGCTGTATCTCCGAGCTCCCAGCCGCTGGTAAATGTCTACTCAAAGCGCCAGCAATCCACATGAAATCAGGAGCACTCTGTGCCCCTGAGCTTACCAGGTTTATCTATGAACGCTATTAGAGCAAATACGTCAACAGTCAGTGGGGTTAAAAACGTAAATGGGCCTCTCAGCGAGATGTGAAGTCTCTCAATGGAAAGTTGTGATGTTTTTCCCGAGTTTTCTATTCCAGCACTGAGCAGGCTGGATGCAGAGAACAGCCCAGCGCCTGCATTTAGCAGCCATGGATCAGTTATTGAGAGTACACCGGGCGTCCTGAGATACTTAAGTCAAAGTGATTTAGGATGCTTTCCTGGGCTTTAGTTGCAAGAACGGTTTTGTTTCTATGTGAGTCACTCACCATACAAATGTTTATTCTGCCCTGTGTCTCCGGCTTCATATGGGCCCCGCTGTTTTCAGGGAGGTAACACACACACAGAGCACCAGGAGCAGGGCAAGCAAAGCCTCGGGAAATTCCAAACCCTGCACTCAGCCTTGTTACTTCTCACGGATGTCGCTTTGCAATTTTATTTGTCAAGCCTGAAAGCTTTTTGCCTTTCTGAATCATTCAGTGGGACCCCTTTTGACAGCGTGGGTGTTTCGAAGCTCTTCAGTTCAGCCTTGGCAGCCTTGGGTGGGATTCATGGGTACTGCATGATTTTCCTGCTCTGCCATGCGATGAGGCCCCTGTTTCCCTGCCACTTGCTGACAGGCAGCACTGTGACAGTCTGAAGTTGTCTGTACATCCAGTTATCCTCTGCCACTTCCTCCTGCCTGTTTGGCAGCACCCTGCCTACTCCATTAGGATTTTTCACCCATGGGAGGAGTAAAGACTGAGGGAAGTGAGGGAAGCCAGGGAAGGAGCAGGGTGGAGCAGGAGGTGAAATGAGATGGGGGAGAGGAAAAAGCAGAGATAACAATGGAGTAGGAAAGGAGTGGAAAGATCCAAGGGGAGAAGGCAATGATTAGGACCAGCAGGGAGTGACAGAGAGATGATGACATCTGTTTTCACGAGAGGGATGGGGTGGTGCCGATTCTGGTAATGTGCAGACTGTGTGTGAAATACTCTTTACAGATTTCTCGTGGGGTCTTGTTCAGCTGGAAACCTGCATGGGGAGTACTTGCCTGCCTTTCCTTTCCGTGGAGATCTGAACACAGAGGAAGAGAGTAGAAAGCTGCATGCTTGGGTGTAACTCACAACTGGAAAGCACTGCTGGCCCTGTAGTCTAGGCATGGTCTGTCTTAAATCCGCTCACGTGGACAAGGAATGGAAGGCAGCCCTATCTTCTGCCAAGCTCATTTGGAGAATTAATCTGAAAGCTGTTTTAAAGATGCTTTCAGAGGTCACTAATAATATCAGTTCTTCCAGTTACACTTTGTCCTCTCCATCATCTCAGAGGCTCATATGGAAGACAAACCCCTAATGAAAGCATAGGTCAATTTGCACTTCTGTTCCTCCAGGAAAAGCTCACCTAAAACCACTCAACTACAAAACTCATTCAGCCTCCCCTGGACAAGGCATTATTAAGATTCATTGCTTTCTACATTCAGAGTCACAATCACTACAAAATCAGTGTCAGAGGGATGCCACAGGGCATGTGGGCATGTGTCCATTGTCCTTGGATTTTTCCCCTGATTTTTCTTTTTCAGCCTCACAATTTGGTTCCTGGTCCCTGCCCTTCCTGTGTGCAGTGGTCCTGCAGAAGAAAATTCCCCTTAACTGTCAACTTTTGGGGAGGAGACATCAAGGGGAAATTAACTGCCTTCCTCAACACTGCTAAAACAACCCCCCGTTTCTCACTCCACTGCAGATGAAGACAGTTTAAGTCCGTGGCTCTTGCAGTGCCAGGTGCAGCATGGTCAGTTGTTACAAGGAAAAGTGTCACAGATTTCATTTCTATTTCTATCGAGATAGTAATTTTTAAAAAATAAGGACAAATTCCCCAGAACTGTTAGCTGAATCACAAATCACACTTAGCTTGGATGATTATTAAAATATTCACTTTATTTCTCCCCTTAGAGGTTCATATTTATCACAGCTCACTCTCAAAATATTTTTAATTAAGGAACAATGCTGCCACCATGTCCTTTTGCAGACTGACACGATGCAGTGGAAAGAAGGCTGCCTTTCTCTTGCAGATAAATGGCTAATGCTGAGGATGCCTTTTGAAGCACACAGTTGACCACTGCCACCCACCATGCACAGATCAGTTCTGATTCCCTCCATGCACAGATCAATCCTTAGGCTTTATGTTTCCTGGAAATCTGTGTGACATCTTTAGATCGCAGAGAAGGTCACCAGTGCATTTCTTGCCTCAGATGATGAGTTTCTAGGCTTGATTCATGTTGACTTCTATCAAAAAGAAATATAAAATAGAATTGTAACTGGCCTGATAGAAAAAAAAAATAAATTAAGTAAAACAAATAATTCTTTTCTTCTGCTCCGATGCTGGCAATAAACATCACTGTAGCTGTGAAATGCAAATGAGTCAGGGCTTTCACTCCCTGACAGCAGACATCACATCACCAGAGAGATGGCCTTGAGATCCCTGCCAGTCGCAGGCACAAGGCATCCCTATGGCAACTAAAGCAGAGTAACACTGGGAAAAGGCTTGTTTAATATGCTCCAGCAGCTGAAAATCAGAGAAAAGTCAGCACCACAGGAGCAGCCTGGCTTCTGCAGATCACATCAAGGGCTTTGTCCCCCACAGGCAAGAAGGGCTGCTACCAGGTGACAATTCAGCTGAGCTGTGGGGGATACACCTCTGGATGTCCCGTGCTGTTGGGCCTCGATTATCCTTCCCCAGAATCTGATTACACCACGCAGTGACCTTAATCTGGCCCAGACATACTAATTTCTTTCTCATGGAAAGGAAAATACAGAGAAAAGCATGGAATTTGGGCACTGAGCTGACAACACACCCAAGCTGAGGAGCTGTCTGAATGCTGTGAAACACTTATTCCTCCTTCCAGGCATAAAACTGCTTCCAACATGTCCTTTTACAGTCTACTTTCCAGCCCATTGATACAGCCCTTTGCAGAACAATGGTAAAAAAGCTGAACTCCTTCAGAATCTCAGAATTTATTCCAGAGCTGGAAAAGAGCATGTGTGGGATCAAGCAGAGCAGCCAAAATCTGTGCTGGACTTCATGTTGATAGAGGTTGCTGCCAAGAGAACTGGAAGAGTGGTCCCACCATGTGATGCCACCACTCTTCAGAGAATAAAGGTTTGACTTTTTTTCCTCATGCTCCCAAGATCTTACAGCCAGTAATTGCCCTACGGGTTGCTTTTTCCATACCTCCTCTTGAATATAGAACAACAGGTACCTATGAGGAGCAGTTTTTTCAACACCGTCCCCTAATTTTCCTATTGTTCATTAGCAATGATCATAGGAAACGTGAGCTTCATGAAAAATAGGAGTAAGAGAGCAAAGCTGATGTGTAAGAAGCAAAAATGATGGACAAGAATTAATTAAACTCCCATAGGAAAACTGATATTTGCTCTGAATATTCTAAATGGAGGCTTCAATAAGGCAGGGGCTTAAATTTCCCATTGTGTTTCAGTGTTAATAGTCACATAAATCACAGTTACATTAATAATAAATAATTATAATATATATAACAATATAATGAATATAGATGCAATTAATATGCTTTTATTATAATATATAACAATATAGTAAATATTAGCAGGGAATTAGCTGCATAGAAGGCAAGTTTAATTAGGAGAAAAAGCTCCTAAAGAAGAAAAAAAAGGAAGAAAACAGAAGGGAAAAAAAAAGGAAAAAAAGAAGAAAAAATTCCAGCCAGGATGAAGTATTTGTAGCAATTCAAAATCAAGCAGTGAGATGTGATCACCAGTGTAGTCCTGGAGCTGCCCCCCTGTTCCCAGCTCAGCTCCACTCTCTGCAAGCAGCAAGAAATCCCAGGGAAATTGTGACTGGCTAATGACAAGAGTGGCGGAGAAGAAAGAAGGGAGTTAGGTGAGGAGTCCAGACACATTCCAAAAGGAAGCGAAGAACCAGCGCAAGGAATCTGCAGTGAATCACCAGCCAGAGCCACCATGGAAAAAGAGTTTATTATCTGATAGCTACAAGTGTTGGGGAGGGACTGGATCACCAGAGGACATCTGCACAGTGTTTTCATCAGCCTCATTGTGCCAACATTAACATCAGCCAACAGGAACTGAGCTCAGTGCATTAAATAAACTTGCCAGTATTAACCTGTTAAAACTCCGAGTGCTCGGTGGAGCCAAGTCCTCCCTCAGCCCACCTGGAGCAGCATATGGCACCAGCGACCAGATTAATCCTCCTGATCCATACATTGTGGCAACTGCTAATGAGATACAGAGTTTTCCACTGTTTCTCATTCACCCCTTGTCAGTAATGGTTTTCAGTCCTTGCTGCCTCATGGAAAGCTTTCCTGAAGTTGTTCCAGTGGCTGTTGTGACTTCATTTCCTCGCAGACTGGTGATTACCAGTGGCAGTGTTGGCACAGCGTCTGAGGCTGAGTGGCCCCAGAAGTGACAGTGGCTCTCCAGGTCAGCTCACCAACACGGGGCACCAGCAGATGGAACTCCAGAGATTTTTCCCAGCGCTGGGTCCGTGCAGGCTCTCATTCCTCATGGGAGAGATGCAGCTAAAGGTGCATCCTTTGCCACACTCTACCAAGCCTCCCCTTGTTTCAGTGAGCAGAGAAGATGCACTCACAGAGAACAGAGAATGGAATTAGGCTTTCCTGGAAGCGTGGTTTTTCCTTTTTATGTCTAACTGTTTGTCTATAATCAAGATAAAAGAGGTCTTTCTTCCAATGGCAGACCACAGAGCTCTGCTGTAAAGGGAAAACAAAGAAGAAGATGGAGCTTCTCTGGAGTAATTATTCTCCCACACCATGTATGCCTGTTAAAATTCAGTTCAGTGAGCCACACACCATTCAGAGAAGAGCTTTGGTCTGAGGACCAGGTGGACTAAATTTGCTGTCTGAGACCATCTTTGTTGTCAGGATCATTAAGTAGAGAAGGAAGATGACAAAGAGGTGAAGTAAATATTGAATCTGACTTCACCGTCCTTCCCAAGAAATAGCCTTCTCCTCTGTGGCCAGGACTGGCACAGGCAACTTCCTCCCTCAGTCTTGGTTTTCTTGGCAAAAGCTGTTTATTTTACTGCGTAATTTTTCTCCCAACGGGCCCAATCCCTGACATGTTTCAAAAGTATTTGGCATTCTCTTCCTCATCACTGTTTTGGTTGCCTCTGTGTTCTGTGGCTCACCCATTGCTGCTGGGTGACATTTGCAGACACGTTACTGTCAGGAACAGGGAGCCACAACGATTTCCTGAGGTGAAACTCCCCGCTAATCTCTGTGTGTGTCTGTGTTTGTGGATGTGTTGTCTCTCATTTTTCTTTGGCTTTCATGTGATGTCCAAGCTGTCCCAAATTACATCACCATCACCCTGATGTAAATTCCAGTTATTCACACTCCAGACAGCCCGGCTGCTCATATCTCAGGGCTGGGGCTGTGGAGACTCTAATAGTCTTGCCCCAGATTTGAGAACTTGATTCAAGCCCATCATCTCTTGAAATCAAGGGTTATCTCTAAAGATAATTTTGCCGAACAGTAAGAACACAGAAGCAGCAGCATCTGGGCTGTATCTGCAGGTGACAAATTTCACAGTTTATTTAATCTCTTTAAATGAGGCTTCAAGATACAATTTTCATTTTCCTTGCAGAAATGTTCCTGTAAAGGATATCTTTTATTCCTGACTTGACCAGGGCTGTGGTGAAACAAGGGTGGTGCTGTGGGAGACTGAGATCACGTAACAATGGGCAAAAGCAAAGATTTGTTACGTTGTGTGGTGTTCAGCAAAATGCAGAGAAAGTCAAGTACGAGTGATGGAGGCACCACGTGAGCAGTGCTGCCGAGCTGATGAGCAATCCTGGAGACTGCCTTCCAGAGCAGCTAACCTATAAAAATACTTCAAACTGGATGAAAGACTCAGTTCCCAGCAGGAAAATTAAGAGGCAACTTCCAGGGCTTGATTCACTGGATGTGTCTATATTTAAATGATAAATCAAAATGACAGTATTTTATATTTGTGTATACCATATATTATATGTGTAATTTATACAAAATCTAATATGGAGAAAATTGGTAGAAACAATGAAATTTTATTTTTTTATGTTTGCAACTCAGCAAACTGATAAAACCCAGTATCCAATGCCCTGCCACTTTGCCCCAGATCTCTTCCCATTCGACCCCCTTAGTCCCCACAAAACCCTACATTAATCCTCATGAAACCCCTTTTCTCAGGTACAAACATGAGGAGCCCCTGAGGCTCATTCCAAGACCCAGATTAAATCACACAGATATCGGAAGTCACCTCCTTGATGAATTATCTGGCTGAGAGATTCATGCAATTAAGATAAGGTATATTAATAAAGGCAGAAAAGGGTCAGTTTTGAAGAGCCACAATGCAGATGCTCTGGTTTTATGTTGTTTGACCACAGTATTTTGAATGTCTGTGAAACTGCTGAGTCTTAAAGAAAACACTAAGCTGGTGGCTGGAAGCGGTGGAGTAAAAATAGAAAAGAAGTGGTACCACTTCTTTTTACCACAAGTGTGTAAAACTATTGCCAGAAAACATATTGACTGAACTGAAGAATACTGAACTATTGGGGGACAGAAAGAGTAAGATTGGACATGATGTAAGGTACAACATGGTGTGTATGGGAATTATCTTCATAGTCTGACATTTTTTATGTGCAGACAGTTTGGTCCAGAATTAGGAAAGTAAGTTGAGATGTTCTAGAATTAGGAAAGTAAGCTGAGATGTTCTAGATGATATTTAAGGTCCCTCCCAACCCAAGCTGTTCTATGACACTATGTTTGGGTCTGCCAGGGGGAGCTGGTAGTAGTGTGGTGAGGGCTGAAAACTGCCTTGGATAAAAATATAAACTGCATTTCAGTATATCCTTCCAGGAGCCAAGGCAGGCTGGGGGGGAAGCTGCAATGATCAAGTGCAAGCTAACAAGAAGCTGTTGAATGAGAGCTGATCCATGGCCATGCTCATTTATAATTATAGCTTCATAGATTTTGCTCTCTGTAGAGGCACAGTGACTTTTCTTTGGGAAGAACACATCAGCCTGGAACCAAGAGCCCAGAGGACAGTGAACACTGAGGTGACAGCACTGACTGTTCCGAATACAAACTACATTTTTTCTTTGACTGCAGAACAAATTGCGAGTAGTAGTTCAGGCCATTTCTCTTTATGTCTGGATGAGTCTTCCATCTCTAGCCAGATATTGGCCTTGCCATTTCCATGAAGAGTTGCTAAGACAGCAATGTCTCCTGTAGCATATTTCAGGCTTGCTGTCACTGCTGCCTCTGCAGTGTGTCACTTGCAGTCCATCGCTCCCATTTTTTCCCTCCCCGTTCTGAGAGACTTTTCCTAACGGAGATGAAGTGCTGGATTTGATGAGCCAAATCCATTTTCTTCCAGACACCAATGTCACGACTGTCATCCATTTCGGCTGAGTTTTATAGAAACCCAGGCATTTCTTTGAATGCTTAGTCCTCAGACCTTTCTATGCACTTTGTTTACCTCACTTAATAGCACAACAAAAGTCTCAACATCCTCGACTGCCATTATGGCAATGGCACTTTTAATTTAGAGGACAGTTCACTGCTGCATCAGTAGGAAAAAAACAAGAAAAATACTTGTTTTCTTATTGTATATGTGTGGAGGATTTCGACATGAATTTAGGCCAATGAACTCTCCTTTTTTTGCAAGCAGAACTTGCAACACTTACCCTCTGTGATTCTTCTGAATGGAAATATCACACAGGTAATATTCAAAACAAAGATGTTACCAAAAAAAGCATGAAGCAAGTATAGATTTTTGTTAATGCTCTTAATTAGAGCCATAAAATTCCAGAGTAGAAGATTTCCATTTGAATGACTCACGTTATTAAGTACAGGACTGTATGTTCCCATGGCTCAGCAACCGTAGTAAATATATCATTAGTGGTTCACAGAGAGAGAATGGATAGTTTGGTGCTGGTGCTCTTGTTTTCAGCAACTTAATACTCTAGTGATACAACTGCCATTATTTTTCCATCAGTGTGGCTGTTGCCCCTGCCAGACAAATGTTGTGTGATCAGAGATGCAAGGCACTCACATGATTGTCCATGATTTCCATTAAGACTGGCTTTCCACAGTCTGTTAAAATCCAGGCCACATCGTGGCAGGCTGAAAACAATTCATACAACACATGTAAACCTTTAGCATCCACAGTGTCCTGTAGCCTTGCTGCAGTTCAATATATGACATGAAGAACATCTTACTTGGTTTAAACCTCACATCTGCTCGCTTTGTGTGACATCCATTGCTTTTTGAAGTGATATAATGTGAACAACTGGGTTTTATTTTCCTCCTGTGTGTCCCTTTATGCTGTAAACCTCTACTGTACTCCTTAGTCATCTCTCTTGGGGCCAAAGAGTTTACTTTACAGTTTACTTAATTATTGCGTATTTACATCAGAAATGGATGCAGGCACGAGCATATGTGCACACACTCTTCTGCTTATTAGTATTGTAATTAACTGGGAGTTGAGGGATGCCTGAGAACTTGTCCCTCCGTGGCTGTGGTGATTTGGTATCCAAAAGCATGTGTTCATTGGTGTGGGTTTAAACTCCTGCAAGCTCTGTTATGCAAAGCAGACTGAGGAAAGTGCAGCAGCATCACTTATTTACAGCTGCCTTGGCAGCCCTGAGAGCAGCACTTGGGGAAGCACCAGCTTCTCCCCAGTCAGCAGGGGCTGCTCTCTTGTGGGATGCGTTCCCTTCCGCTGTTACTATGTAAGTGAAAATTTGGAGGAGGAATAATGCAAAGTTTTTAAACATTAATAATTAATGTGTAAAATGTAGAGTAATTATTTTTGTTAGTAATTGGTTTCTGGGCTCTATGAAGTCTTCTAAGTGAGGAACACATTGGGTATGAAATCAAATCTAAAAAGGGCATAGACTATATCTGACAAATCAAGCTCATGTACAGCTGTTCCATTGTGTCTCTCTCTCTATATAATTTTTATATGTGTATATATATACACATATATATATATATAAAGATCAGGTTTTGGCAAATGCAGCACAGACCAGACTTTGAAGTTGGATACTGAATTGGTTGGAAAAAATACTGTATTTGGAACTGCTGTATGCTCAGTTCTAAAGGATTAATGAAGACAGTGCAATCTGTGCTGCCCAAACTGTTCCACGTGAACACACACACACCTTCGGGAAGGAGGTGATGGGCTATGGGTCAGCATCAGCACTGTGTTCCTGGTGGGGACAAACACCACTGCTCTTTTCCTTGCTGGCACGGGACTAGGAAAAGCAGTGCAGAGCTCGGTCAGCCTGTGCAGCCTGTGTGCCACAGTAAATATCCACTAATATTCCCATTCCAATGGAAAAATAAAGCCTCCTTGGCTTAGGAAAGAACTTGTTGGCAGCTGTAAATTTGGTTTCATGACTGAGTTGTGTCACAGCAGCTCAACAGATCTTGCAGCCCGAGGCTGATCAAAGACCCCTTTTTCCCAGTTACCTTATAACTATGTAAGTTAAAATAATTGCTTCCTATTCCTGTCAGGGATGACCCAATGCTCCTAAAACGAGTGGGACCTCTTGCTCTGCTCCACTCTTGACTGTGTCTGCTGTTGTCAAGCTCAGACTATTAGTCTGTCTTCTCTAATGAGGCACTTCAGAGGGAGGAGAAGAACACAAAGCAGCTGCTAGCATGAAATAACTTTGCAATAGCTGCTTCCTGACCTTGGTGAGCATAGCTGGGTTTGAGGTGTTTGGCAGAAAATCTTGTGGATCTGGAAGAACTACTGCTTTTGCATCATCTGATCTACATCCATCTGTTAGCAAAAGTAAAATTCTCCGTGTTGTGCCCCACTCCAGCTACTGGCAGTACCTGGAGGTCAGAGCCATGGTACAATGCTGGAGGTGAACTCTTGTTTCATGGTATTTAATAGTAGCTAATAATGAGGAAAAAACAACACTATAAACAAAGCAGCACCCATGGCAACACAGCCATTCACTCCTGAACTTTTCAAAACAGGAATAATTAATTTAACCTTTTTCTTTGTGGTACTGGTTTGGTTGTTGTTTTTTTTTTTTCTTTTTTGTATTATAAAAGCTTTCACAGGCAGATGTGGGTGTGTTCTGGCAATTATTAATCAGCTGAGCAAGAGTTCTTCAAGGGAGCTTGCAGTGAAGCACCAGGAAGGATCTACCTCTTTTATATTTAAGTTCTTCTAACTGGAGTGCAATCTGAATTGCTCAGCACAGCAGCTTTGGCGTTAGGGGGCTGTATCAAACAGATCCATGCAATTGTTTCTAAGGAAATGCTTTTCCTATTGCCTTTGACAGTTGAAAAAGAGGCAGTGGAGTGTTCATTTGCTGGAGTACCTGAGTGTGGGAGTCATTCCAGTCTGATCTGGTGACACTTTTCCCCAGGGAGGGTGTTATCCGTCTGTTGATACGGTCCCTACAACTAGACCTGCTCAATGCATTTGTCCTGTTTTTGAGTAACAAATGAGCATAAAGATCAACCAGTTCATGTTGGGAGTAGGAAGTGAATACGTACTGATGTGTCATAGCCTGATTCTGGGAACTGCATCCTCCTTTCCAAGTTCTTAGGTGGGATCCTTGGCGGCAAACCAGACAGAAATATGAAAGGGAAGATTCTGTTGCAAATGCTCCACTTCTGTGGCATTATATCAGGAAAATAAGGGTACAAGGCTCTTCAAATGAGGGGTTTTATTCCAAGAGACCTGTATTTGGGGTTCATGATGTGGGTTCACACTTCCAAATGCACTAATACCACAATAACTGAAAGTGCTAGCAAAGCTAATGGCAATACTGCAGGTGTCTGAGACTAATTTGAGGAATCCACTTTATTGTTTTGGGGATAAAAGATCTCCATCCTTGGGTAACTGAGGGTTATGGAAATACATGGATTAAATCTGGGCTCAAGATTTGAATCTTGCTCTGCACTTCATTGACCTGAATAAGGTAAAAGACAGTGTGATCAAGTTCATCACTGGGCTCAAAGAGCTTGCACAGTTCCTTACAGCCTTTATCATCCAGGCCTCCTTATCTTGCTCCATCTGCTCCATCCCAGTGATATTTTTAGCATGCATTCACTGTACAGTTTTTCCAGTCTGGCTGCCTGACCCTTTGGTTTCCGAACAACGCAACTGCAGTGGAAGTGGTGCATGAGCAAAGGCTGCCACTGAAGTGGGATTTTTTCCAGCTCCCAGAATAACTTCCAAATTTGACCAATCCTCTCACCTTGGAGCTGTTTTTAACGAGTCAAGCTGGGAGGTTTTTTTTCTGTAAAGTTCTGTTAACCTAGAAATGGCTGCAGCTCAGCTTTGAAGTTAACACTTCATTAAGATTAATTGGGGAAGTTCACACCTCTGCTGGGAGTTTGTCTAGTAGACTGTGAGACAGGAGCGGGCTGATTTACACGCCGATGCCCAGCTTTGTAGCTGTAAAAGCGAGGGCAGTGACCGGCTCCAAGAACAGTGCAAGAACTGAAAAATGACCCTGCTTCCACAGCTGGGCTCCTCCTGCTCCTGAACTTACCACAGGGAACGGATGCTGATCACAGCTGCCTTGAACTTGCACTACAGTTTCAGGTGCCGGCCTCAGGACACAAACGACAGGGGATATATGATTAAACCTTACATTACTGGTGCTGGATAAACAAAGAGGCAAATTTTTCCATTTGTCTACTGCTGCCTGGTATGAGCTGCAGATCATTCACCAGAAGGAGGAGAAGGGAAATGGGGCTGGCTCCTGCTGACACATGGGCCGTGCCCAGTGCTCTGTGTCCATGGAGAGGTCTCCAGGAGGATGCGAGGGTAGGAGAGCTCTGTGAATCTGTCACCTTTGGGTCAGGCCACATGATGGGAAGAATGAACCCTGCAACATGTCAGATCCATCAGAACCGGGAAAGCTGATGTCCTTTCAGCTTCTTGGATTTGGCTGTGTTAGGTTTAGAGGTGGACTCGATGATCTCAGAATCATTTAGGCTGGAAAAGGCCTTTATGAGTCTGTGGCAGTGAGCTGCCAGCTCTGCTAGGAAGGCAGTAGCCTCAGCAGCAAGGTGGCACATGTTCTTTTGTTCCCTCAGCTCTGTCTTCTTTCTCCTTTCGATGATTCACGTGCATAATCATCACAATGTAAATCATCAGTGGTTGTTTGAGGTCACATGGGCACTTCTTGATCATTTCTAGGAGACAGACAATTAGACTTGGGCTGATCCCAAGTAAAATAGCCCCAAACAAATGGACGCTTCATCTATATGTCATCCCATATGCCAGGAGTTCACACAATCACAGAATATGCTGAGTTAGAAGGGGCTCACAAGGATCATCGAGTCCAACTCCTGGCCCTGCACAGCAGCATCCCCAAGAGCCACACCATGTGTCCAAGATCATTGTCCAAACACTCCTTGAACAGACAGCTGTGACCAGCAATGTCTTAAAATCACCAGTGTTTCTCTCAGATGCCCCTGGTAGAACAGCACAGTGTTAATGATGTTGGGGAAAGCTGTGTGATGGAACCTTTCTCCCTTGCCAAAGTATGGATGAACAGTACATCAAAGCTATGGCGGTGGTACTCATGGCATAGTAAATGAGTCAGATCTTGCAGTATGTCAAGGTCCATATCCAGAATAGCTTGTGCCCTTAATCAGTTTTCATTCTGAAGATCAGATGAGCTGCAGTGTCCTGTGCAGCACAGCTGAGGTGGTTGCAGTGCGCTCTCCCATTCAGCAGCGTTTACCTTCCGCAGTTCCGCCTCTCCAGAAGATCCGCTCGGCATTTTGAAGGGGTTATGATTAGCTGTGATATGACAAAATAAACAATGGTGCGTAGTGTTTGCACAACGGCTCTCACACGTACTGCTTTGTGCAAGATAATCCTGCGGCCTGAAGCCTGGAGAAACCTCCCTTGTAGCTCAGTCAGCTTCTCTGACAGAGCTTTTATCTTACCCTTTACTGTGTTTATTGCTGGCAGAAAACAAGAGTAAATGTATAGATAAACTTCAGGGTCTTATCATCTTGGCTAGAAGGGTAATCCTGGCTCCATTCACGTAAACAGCTAAATTCCTTCTGATTTCATTTGTACCAGGGTTTCATCTCTTTGAGTACTTTTTCTCCCTCTATTTGCAGTCCTTGAAGCAATCACAGACTGCTGTCTACCACCTGCATTCCACCAGGCACGGGGATTGCAGCTGAAGGCTCAGCACAAGGGAAAAAATCCTCCTTGGAAACTTTCAGATCTTTAGACATTTCTGGGACAGGGAGAGAGGTGGGAATTCATGGACCAGGGGCTGAAAACCCATCAGGTATTGGAAGGAACAGCTAGGGGAAAGGGGCAAGGCTGGCTGCAAACTCCCATTCTGAAGCAGCTGCCGAAATAGGCGCCATTCCCTGCATTGCCAGTGGAGCACAAAGGCTAAAATCTAATATTAGAGAGACAGCACTGAGCATTACATCTTGGGGTTTTAGTGTTTTAATGTTGTTTCTATGGTACCAGTACCTCGTATCTTCAGAAAAATAAAATAAAATTTAATGATAACAACCAGAGAGCCACTGCCCTACTTCTATATATAGAAGCCCTCTGTTGTATTACAAGATTTCATATCTGATAAGGGTGTTTCCAGTTCCGTGAAAAGATTTTTGTTGTCTGTGGCTCATACAGGTGGAAAAACAACACATACATTCATAGTTTATTTTTTGAAATTTATATATATATATATATTCTACTTTTCTGAACAAATACTTACACAGATGAAGATTCAGATATTGGCTGTCCTAGAACTTCAGATCTCCTGTTTGTTACAGGTCAGATATAGATCTGAGATTTACAGGACAAACCACCCTAGCATTTACCTGAGCAACCAACCATGGTCCAATCCAATGGAACCTGGGCTAATATAAGTCAGTATAAGTTGGCCATGGGAGTCCAGAAGCACTGGAGACCATGCAGTTTTATCTATATCCATCACTTGGAAATTGAAATGCAGCACGTTATAGAAACAGTTAACCAAGTTAACCCAGTGCTGCTGCAGGACATTGGTTAAGGACAAACAGAAAGTAATGTCTTACGAGGAATATCATCGGAAATGGAGGTTTAACTGCCCAGGTTTGAGTTCATGAGAGACATCTGGCTCTTGAATAACTTTAGTCGTAACTGCTTGAAGGTGAACCTGTGGGATTCACTAGCCCAGACTGGGCTAATCTAACAGAAAGGTCTTTCCTGACCTGGAGGAGACGACTTTGTGATTAAGGAAGAAGTGTCCTGTGCTACACATTCTATCAGAAAGACAGCACTTGCCCAAACATAATACCCCTGGCAGCATAACAGGAGAACATCCTGGGTTTAGACTGTGGTGAAAAGAGTCTCTAGGGTTACTTACAGGTGTTCCTCGCAGGGCAACAACAGATGCATTTCTCCTTAACTTACTTGAAAAGTCTCTTTCTGTGCCTTCTGACCAATGGGCAGCAACACATTTCACTCCAAAAAATTCTTTCCATTTATGAGGCTACAGCAGAACTCAGAAATACTGCACACAAGTTGTTTAACTGCTCTTGAAGATCAGACAGGAGGGAAAAGTATTCCCTAACTGACATGATAGGTTGTCCCAACAGAGTCTTTATTCTAAAATAGTTTCGTATTTCCAAATGTAAAAATCTAAAACAGTGGTGAAGGAGGCTAGGGTTTCTTTTTTGGCTCAGCCAGCTAACCTGGAAAGGTATATCTGTGCAGTCAGTCAGGAAAGTAGCGAAATTCCTGGTTGTAGCTCTTGGAAATCATTGCAGAAGCAAAGCCAGGTTATTTTGATAGAGGTTGTGTTATCATCAGAAACAGTCTGGAAAGCGCATGTTAAGATGTGGGTTTGATTTATTCTAGGACCTAGGGTTCAAGTTCAAATCCAAACCAGGATTAAAAAAGACTAGAGTATGCAGCAGGAGGTTTTGGCTTCAAATGATAGAAACAGTGAGGGATCTTGCTGGCTTTGGTGATAGGTCAGGTTTTTAAATCACCTTGATTTTTGCACACCTCCTCTTACAAATAATTGAAACCATATTGTGTTACATATATGCAGCATGAATTTCCATTGGTGACATGTCTTTATCTTGAGAAATTACTTTTTTTCTTCTTCTGTAACTGAGACAAAGAAGCTCCTTTTCTCTATCCCTGTCATCTTCCAGCTCCTGTCGAACAATCTGGGCCTAATTTGAATTCCAGCGATGAGGAATAACCTGATATTTTGCTTACCTTCATGCATGAAAGGTTAATTCTGTACATCCAAGATTTATACTGCATGCTAGTTTAAGGGCATTTTACCACACAGTTGGTGAGGGATTTTCATAAATACAAGAGAGGACTGTATGTTATTTAACTTTTCCTTTCAACTCTTTTTTCTCTTTTTCATGAAGTTCCCAACTGACTGCACACTCTTGAATGCAGCAATCTGTTTAATCTAGTTTTAGCCTTCCTTTTCCTGTTTTGCTGTTTACTTTTCTTCCCATGCCAGTAGCGATTGAGGCAATACTGTGGGACCATTATTTGTTTCAGGCATCTTGGAATACATGCGTTGGCTTTGCTCTGTGTGTGTGTGCATGAGAGAAAGGGAATAAACATACATGTGGCCAATTAGTTAGTACACTTAAATTAATGAAGAGCAATCTATGAATCTCCTTTTTTCTGAGAATTTGGAAATGCTGGGAACATTTGACATGTAGCTTTCAAAAACTTCAAAAGCAGCTATAAGGTCACAGTCTAATACTCCCTTCTGTATACTCATGTCTTTTCTAAAAATATTTCCCAACTTAATCTTCAGTGTGTGGAACAGGAGGGCAGGGGGGGAATGGCAGTGTTTACGACCAAAGTGCAAAGATGAGGAAGAAAATTAAATCCACAAAAATTTGAATCTTTTGATCTTTGCATCATTTTCCTCATTACCAACTTCACAGTACCAGCAGTTATGTTTTAACTAAACACTGAGTTTATGGACCCATGTCTCTGTCTGCAGATAAGGGAAGGTCAAGAGGAACTAAGCTAATGATGCCTTTGCTTTTGCACATTTTTGCACATTCCTTGAATTGGAACACCCAAACAAGTCAGTGGGAGTCTAAACAGCACCAATGATTTGGGTGTGCTGCTTCTTGTAGTACGTAAAATACAATCAAAGACGTCTGCACTGGTGAGACACAATCCTGAGAAGAAAGAGTCTCAGTAACATCACAGGTGAAGAGGCCTCTAGGGTCCATGAAACTTGAAAGAAAACACCACAATAAACTGAACAGCAGCAAAATTAACCCAGCTAGAAACGTTTGGAAGGAAGTGTTAAAAACCTAGGCTTTATGTCCCCTTTTATTTTTTTTCTCTTTGGTTCTTGAATTGTGAGAAACCCTCAGGGGTCAGAAAAGCTGCAAATGGGAGGAGGAGGGAAGTGTATGGAGGATGTTTCTGTTCTGTAGGAAATGTCCTCTGTCAAACCACCCTCTGGAGCAGTGAGAAAAACTCCTGTTCCCAGTGATGCTTCTGCCTCTCCTTCCACAAAATAAAACCAAAGGAGAGACTCGGTTTTACCCCATCTCTTTACCTTCAAACTAACCTTACTGACTCTTGCCCACCAAAGGAGTTCCTTGCCAGGTTGATAAACACATCCATTGTTTGAGAACTCTACAAAGTGATCACATCCTCTTCATCACATTGTCACTGTCCTGGCTTCGCTACTGGTTTGTCTGCTCCAAAGCCCAGCAGAGATGGTGAGCTGAGTTTGCACAGTGTGTCCTGCCAGCCCCAAGGCATGCCTTGAATGGTCCTTCCAAAACACTGACCTGTCACAGTTCATCCTCCAGGTGGGATGACTGATGTCCTCAGAAAACCCATGTGCACCAGAAAGGAGCTAAGGTGTGCAATGAGGAAGTCAAAGAAAATCCACAGGTCACAAAGAAGAAATAAAACATGAACTATTCTGCACCTAGCACCAATACCATCTGAGGAAAATAAAAACCTTTTTCTTTCTGTGCTTTCTTCCAGTGTACAGAAAAATAATGTAGCCAGATTATACCCCCCTGAAACTACTGACACTCATAAACAAGTAACCTGGCATTGGACATTAACGAAAACTTACATTAGGGCAATTCCTAGAGGGAAACAGCTCCAACAGGTGTGTGCATTGGAGAAATAAGGCATGTCCCTTATTGCTGGTGTCATTTATAACTTCAGGTCTGAGTTATAATTCTCAGCTAATTCTGAAGTAGTTCCAAAAACAAAAGGTAAGCAAAAAATAATGATTCGTGGGAAGCCAGTATGCTGGCTCTGACTGATGTTGTCTACAAACCTGTCTGAGTGAGCTGAATCTGGAGTTTAAGCACAGACAGGTAATTTCAAACTGTCCTGCAGCTAAGTAACACTTTGCCCTGGGGAAGTCTCCCTTCCAAACACTTCCACTGTGCCACACAGGCTTCCTCTCAATGTCGTTGTCTGTTCTCAGTGGGTTTTCTTCATCTTCAGTCTTTCTGAAGATTTCAGGATATTCAGGGAAGCTGCTGTATTAATTTTTTCAGATGTTTTGAGTTCTGAAAGTCTTCACCTGCAGAGGATTTGTCCTGATAAGGCATTAATTCCAGCTTTATTTGAAGAAAGAGAACTGTACACAGAGTGACGGGTGCTTGGCTGCTTCTTAGACACTAACACGAGAAATTCTGAATGGAGATCTGTTCAGGTGTTCTGGATATTTGCATGTCAGTGTGCAGAAAAAGCAAGCAAATGCAAATGAATGTTCCTGAAACAGCAGTGGAAAGAAAATATTTTTTTACATACCCTAAAAAGACCTTGTTATAAGGATCATGATAGCAAGAGCCCAACAGCAAGGGACAGAAGCGCTAAACTTCCAGAGCAGGAGATGGGAACTGGCTGGCTGACAGCAATGGAATTGAGGCCCTTCCCTTCTACGTCGCCATAGATTTCACTGAGATCCTTAGCTCAGTGTTCTATTAAGCATCCAGAAGCACTTAGGCCCTAGAAAACACTTTGGGCTGCACAATCCTGAATGCAGGAAGCCTTCCCAAACCCCACAGCGCGTGGTTCGTGCACATGTGCATGTGAGTGCACATGCATGTGCCCATCAGGGAAGCAAAAAGGAGGAACTGAGGCAGCAGACACATGACTCAGAGTGTGTGGAGAGTGGTAATACAACCCTGGTATTGCAGCAAGTTTGGATCTTCGTTCTGCAGCAGCTGGGCTTCCTCCCAGCAGAAAATGCTGCAGGCTACATTTATGCTCAGCAGTTAATTATCCATGGGAGCAGGTAAGGGATTAGTGACCAGGTAGAGTTTCACACCTGTCAATGGGGTGAACACTGTAGCTGCTCAGAAATATTTGGCAAGAGAGGAAATAATAGAGCCTTTCCTATGCTAAACTATAAATCCCTTCCACATGAACTGAAGGGGAATTGTCTCCTGTTGGTGGAATTTGGTACGTGACGTGCCTGGACGAGATGTGGTTCAAAGTCATGTTGCTGCATGTGCTTGGCAGTAATGCTGTCTTAATAAATATCTGTTCTCCTCTTACATCCATGCCTACCTCTGCATTGCAGCCCACACCCCTGCCTTTGGTGCCACTGGAAACCAGCCATGGAGATACCTGGTTTGAAGAGCAAAAATAAATCCAAACGTTTTTAGGAATGCTGGCTCACAGCCAGGTCAATATCCTGACCTGATTGGCAGCACTGATGCAAACGCCAGGAGGGCCAGCAGAGCCCAGAGGGCAGAGCACAGAGGTACCAGCCAGCAGCGAGGGGCAGCAATAGCTCAAGCCTAAATTCCTACCAAAGGCTTTGCATCATGACCCTGGAGCTGAAGTCACAGTTTGGTAGGAGCAAAGCTCAGCCTAATCCAGTCTCTGTTCTGAACAATGCGGGGATACCACAGGTTTAACCCAGCTTTTGCCTTTGAATTAAACAGCATGAATTTAGGTTTGCATCTTACACCCACAGGAACCTTATTGAGCAGCTTGTTTCTGCCAAGGTAATTAATCAGGAGACGGCAAAAGATCACTTTATTTCATCCCAGATTTCAAATCCCATTTGTCTGCTCTTCCCTGGCCTGTCAAGGTTTTCCCACATGCTGTGTGTTCTGGGCATCATATGGTCTCTTATTTTCAGCTGTAGGTGACTGCAACATAGCCCCTTCGAAGAAATCCCACTGATACTGTCTGTTAGTATTCAAAAGCAATCGGGTGATAACAGGCTTATACAAAAGTTTACCTATCTAAAATGTCTTCTCCTCTCACTTTCTTAGCTTTCATTCTTGTAATCTGTGTCCCAAGAGAAAAGACACCTGCTCACTGGATTGACCTACCAGAAAACCAAATCAAAGGTTCTTGTTTTCCTCTTCTGTAGCAATATCTTTTGGCTGCTGAAAATGTAGCACTTTATCAGTGCTCCCTTTAAATCAGCTCCCTTTAACTGTGTTTCCTCCATTCCCTGATTAACACATCTAAGTTTAAGTGTTGGTTGTATAATTTACAGATTGCAAGAGTTTACTCTTTTCAGATTCAGTAAATGATGTTTAAAGTACTCAGGTGTCATTTTTTCATTACTAAGATGGAGTCACAAAGTCAACTGATGAATGGAACTGAGCAGTTTCCAGGATCAAGTTCAAGCTTGTAAAAGGAGATGAGTTACTAAAACTTAAATAATTCTCTGAAGCTCAAATCTTTCCCCAACAAGAATAGAATCATAGCTCTCCTTCTCTCTTTCCATATGTAGCATTATACAAGAAATGCAAAATAAGATATGGGCATCTCTTGAGCATTTGTTGAAATTAGAATTCTGGTCGTCACTGGATGTTCTTTGTGCCAGACAGAACTACACTTTTTCCAAATAACTCCATCTTGGCCCCTGATACTGCATGTGCTTACTTGATTATTCTGAATACTTCAGAGTACTTTTATAGCTCTCTCATAATGAACTGCCAAGTCTATTTTGAATATGTTAATCTCAGGATTAAGTTAAATATAAATACATGCCCCCAGCACTCTGTAGGATTGATGCATTTTCAGTTTAATCTCTGAGGATTTTAGTACCATTCAGAAGAAGTGTTCAGTATCAATTCAGCGTTGCTTCCAAGTAGGTGCACGCTTTCATGAGGAATTTATATGAATCCCATTATAGGAATGCTGGGATCCCTGTTTTATAGTTACAGAAGAACCAAAACCCCAAAGGTCTAAGGGAGCGGTGTGACAACAGAATACATCTATTTTTTGGACAGGATAGGATTAAAAAGTGCTGCCATACGAGATCAAGTATTTACGTGGTCTAAACTCTCTGCCAGTTCCAGTTTATTTTAAAAATTCTGATGGATTAACTCTGAACAGCCAGGCTTTATGCCAGATCAGGCACTTCCATCCCAGCTATACGTTGACTCCCAGAGCAGACGTGGGGTGAGCAGAAAGGTGTCGCGTTGACACGAACTGCACCGTGCACTCTGACAAGTTCCAGAGACATGCCTGCTCCGGGATAAATGTGCTGAGAAGAAATCTGGAAGCACACATGCAGTTTTTTTGCTCATGTAACCATGGCCTTACAACTTGGACTGAGAAGAGTTGTGGTCTGGTCAGGGAGACCACGGCTCCTTGGGCATCTGTGCCCTTCCCCATCCTCCTCCCGGCAAGCAGAGCTGAGAGACACCAGGGAAGTTACAAACATTATGGGCAGACTCTGAGACCCTGAGGATATTTGTGAATTTGGGACAGTAAAACAGTGTTGGGAGTAAAAAGGGACACAGTGAACAGCAAATGGATTGCTGAAGGCATTCCAAGAGTCTGAAACCCAGGTGTTGTAGTGCTGCCTGGCTGCTTCAAGGACCAGAGCTTGGCTAGGGGGTGGCAGCTCTGGGCTGGGGGTCAGGGATGAGAGGGAGACTGCTGTGCCCTGCTCCAAATGTAGACTGGCTGTGGGCACTGGGAATCAGCTCTGCAAATCTCATGGAGAGTTTAACTCAGGGAAACAGAACTGCGTGCTCTGTGGTGAGAAGCGGGTGAAAAGTGTGACCTAAAGCAGATTGCTCCTTATCCTGTGACTCCATTTTTAAAGGTGAAGTAATGTGGGGGGAAAAGGAATAAGAAACATCTGAAATATGTGTATGAGGACTTTGTCAATCCTTCTAAAATGTCTCTTATATTTATTTAATCTTTACTGTATATGGCATAAGATTTACATTACAACTGGCATTTTTATGGCACCTTTCCTCTGTAACAACTTTCTTTCAGAAATCACAAAGAGTATTTTTAAACACCCATCAGTTAAGCCTCACATAATCATTGTATGGGTAATGAAAATTATTCTATTTGCCTTCCTGTCCCTTCTACATTTGTTTAAATCACACAAATCTTCAAGAATTAGGAAAAGCAGTAGCAGAAACCTGTGAAGAATCCACCTGGGTTTATGTTCTCTCTTTTTTTTTTTTTTTTCCCTAATTTTAACAGGCTACAGTCATTCCTCCAGCCCTGTATCAGCTCTGTGGCCAGCTTTCAAGTGACATTTAAGGCTGTGTTTGACCTCTCAGCCATGGAATGACTCGGGACTGATGCAGACACCACTTCACATCACTGCGTATCACAGCTGTGATCTGCTGGGGTGCACACAGGAAGGCAGGAGCTGCCATGGCACACTGCCTATATTGTCTTCCTTGTCGCAGTTGCTCCTCCCTTAATAAAAAAATAATTCCAGGTTTTGTTGATTTTTAGGGCATGTTGCTAGATCTTAACTTTGTTATAAAAAAAAATGTTAAAAGTGTATAGAATTTAGGTGTGGTAGTGTGTGTGACAGGGCATGATGGAGAGGGTAAGCCTGGCTATTTATTGTAGATAAAAAAGTAATAGAATTGTAAAATATGCATTATTTTTTAAATCATTCTAGCCTGAGGCAGGGTTAGCTGAAGAGGTTTTTCCAAGGCCATACCAAAACATTTATATTCCAGACACAATAATGTATCTATTTCATGATGATAAACAATCTCAGGCATCACCTTTGAAGTCTGGAAAAGTTAGCAGCTTGGTAAATAATTTTTAAAACGTGACTGCTTTTCAAAGGAGCACTTGATGTATTTCCATGCAGCTTTGGGGAAGCTCTTGGAAAAGTCATTGATGGAGAAAAATCTGATGTGAAACTCTTAAATCGTTCAGTGCTCTTTTTTTTTCAGATAATACACTGGAAGTTGGTGATATTTTTTTCATAGGAGTTTTACATCTGGTATAAAGATTCTCTGTTTATTGCAGATATATAGAGCTTTTGAGGAACCTATCTCACTTCCATGATGTTCTGGAAGAGGACTTGTACAGGGGCATGACTGGGCATCTCCATTCAAAAGCAGTGAGCCTTCTGCTTCCACACTGTCAGCCAGCGACTTGGAGATGCTCCCTGATGGCTAGACAGGGAAAAAAAAAGGCATTGTTAAGTTTATTTTTGCTGCTTTTATGACTAAAAACACACTTAGCAGAATTCTGAAAGGAGGAGGAAACCACAAGTGCACACAACGTGGCCAAGGCTCCCCTGGATGAGAAGCGCTGGGAGCAAGGCTGGGCTGGCTCTTCCCTCACCTCTCACTGGGATTTATGGTCATCTCGTGATCTAGGGGCTGGAACTGCCAGCACCAGAGGGGCTTATGACTCTTGTTGTTTTAAAGTTATTTGTGCATTCACTGTAGGCATTATGAAATTGCAGAGGGTTTTTTTATCTCTGAAGAGCGAGACTTCTGAGCCACCGGCGTAGCTTCCTAATCACAGGCATGGAACCTCCTGAACTTTAACTAGAGGTGTTATCTGAGTAGCCTTCTTTTAAGTTACTTTGGGGAAAAATCAGTAATCATGATTGTTTAAAAAGCTTATATTGAATGCTTTGCTATGGCAGAGCAAACCTGCTGAGCCACTGGTAACAGTTTAATTCCAAAGTTGGCAACATTTCTCATGGATTGCCCTGTACACAAAGATCTCCATATTGCATATGTGTGTCGTTAACAGTAGATAAGGCTGTTGGATTTAAAAGATACATTATTGTGTCTGGAATATAAATGTTTTGGTATGGCCTTGGAAAAACCTCTTCAGCTATGACAAGAAGAAAAATCCTTCAAGTTATACCTTGACTGATTGAAAATGAAGATGAATTTTTGACAAAACACCATTTGTAGCATGCAGGATGAAGATTCCCAGTGTGTGGGAAAAGGCTTTCATGATACCACTAGAGAAGTCAAAATAAAGAGCAGAAACTACTTAGGAATTCACTAGAAACCTTGGTGGGAGCTAGGAATAAAGCCCCCATGTCTAATGCTTCCACTCGGCAAGAAAAATAAATGTTTACTTATTAAAGCGTTTATTGCTAAATTGTCAGGTGTGGCTGCCCTTTACAGGAAAGCAAGTGCATGACTGGCAAGGGAAAAGAAAAAAATTAAATGGAAAAATAAATACTGTGAAGAGGAAGGAGATACAGCACAGAGGAAAACTTCTGTGATAGAAAAGGGCAATGGATCAGCAGAAGTTTGCTGGTGTGCACAGAAATAACAACATCTGATTAATTTTTTTTTTTACAGGGAGAAGAAGCTATTAAGCATATTTTAAGTCATTCCTGCTTGTATTTTCTCCCCCTCTTCTTTCTTTGTAGTTGTGGGTTTTGTTGTTGTTCTTTTTTTTTTTCAACGACAAGAAGATAAACTGCTGGTTGTAAAGAGTGCTGCAGGGGAAACACTGGGGATATAACCACCTAATTATGAATTTCCTGAATGTGCAACATGACCAGGAGCAACTGGACAGGATTAGTGCTGTATGTTTCATCTCCAGCTGTTTCATGAATGCCAATCTCCAAACCCTTCCAAGAAGAACATTTTTTTTCCGTGGCCCTACTTTTGGCTTTAACAATGCGAGCAATACCGCTTTGTTTTCTTTAGAGCCCGAACTGAAACAAGAGCTTTCAACAAAACAAACCCCAAGCAAACCTAACGAGCCAAAGAGCTGCACAGTGCTAAGGAGATTTAGCCAAAATATTTGTAAAATATCAAAAAGGAACATCCTTCTCGTTGGCAAAACTGCAACTAACACTGCAGAGATGCATGATTACGAGACAATAAATGAGAGTATTTTCTTCTGGTGCAGTGGTCAGAAGTTATTGTTTTGAATAAGAACCGCTGGTGTGTAATCTTCACGGCGAGCTTCTTGAATTGGTGAAGTGCCAATGCTCTTTGGAAGCTCTTAGTAGACAGGAACTTATTGAAACTTATAAAACCAACGTAGACGAAAAAATGTAAAAAATGCCCTGTGTAAGGCCTCAGCTTGCAAACAGACAAATTGTGAAGACAATGTTGCTTCTCATGGAAGAGAGGGCAGCAGGAACCTTTTTATCCCATGATGCCTTTGTAAAGATTAAGAAAGAGCTAACAGAATAATATCCCTGACAAACAACAACTTTCGAGGTGTCAGAAATCACACCTTTACAGTAATGGCGTGGGTGTTTAGAGAGCCTCTTCTAGCTGCTGGTGAAGTTCTCTGGTCTTTTGTGACTTCCAGTAGAGTGTGACTGGACATATTTGTTGCTTAGTAGTATCTCTATTTATTGCTTGAATCTCTGTGAGATTCAAAACCTGAATTAAAGACTTGCTCATTAAATGTAATAAAATTATGTCCAGTAAGTAAGTGGTTTTATCACTCTGATGTGCAATGCAAAGTTACCATGCATTGCACTAATAGAAGAGGCAGAGAATTTTTATTTCAGAGTCATACAGAGGTTATTCCTTTGATCTTATCCCAACAGTAAGATTTTTGGGCCCTAATTTCTTCACATGTTATTGAGCATGAGAAACCCTGACCTGTGTCATCCTAAAAAGAGAAAAATCTGCTAATTAATACCATGAGTACAAACTCGGTCAGTTCATGAATGCAAACCTGTGAATATATGCTGAGTGAATAACTGGCATTCATTTCCTCTAAATAGAGAGGTACAGACAGAAATCCTGGTTAGTGCTAATGTTTACATGCCCTACTTGTTTAGAAAGAGTGTCCTGCAGAATTTTGGATTCCCTGCAGTAAAAGTGACCATTACAAACTACATACACTTACCCAGGTTTTCTTGCATGTGCCAGTCTCCACAAGCACTATCTTGAAAATAAAGCACTGTAAGGATTGAAGGAAATTATTGTGTTTTAATCTGTAAAATCTAATTTGCCTTTATCTTTTTTTTTTGTCACATAAAACAGTGAGAGAAGACTGCCATGACCAGATTGTACTGTGTGATTTTGAGTACTCAATTGTTTAAATTGCACTAACTTTATCAGTTTGTGAGACATACTCACAAAAAAGCATTTAATAACAAGAAAAGAACATATTGTATGGCCTTCTCTTTATTCTGTGGAAGGAGTAAGTTATGTCATCACAAGGAGGGGGAGGGAGGAGAGGTGCTACATCATTTTATTCTGGATATTTTTGTAAGGAGATATTCCACATTTGCTTTGAGCATCCTCTCAAGTGGCAGGGTGAGGTCGAAGTAAGGGATGTGTCAGGGCCATGCCCTCAGCCTGAGGGGTCACCAAAGGCAATTTTGCTGAGTACTTCTGCCTCTCTCCATCCAAGTTGCTGCTGGCAAGAAAAAAAAAAAAAAGAAAAGAGTGTGAACCTGGAGTTCTTGCTATGTAACAGAACGTAAGCTGTTAGGACACTGAGTCCTGAGTCCTCACCCCACAGCTGCTCAGAGGTGTGATAATGCACATGGAGAGAAAACTCCTGCGACGACAGTCCATCCAGTGTTTGAGTGGAACCATCCACCCTCTATGCTGGTGCTATGCAGGGTTAAAACTGACTGAGGGCGGTATATTCCAGGTAAAAACCAACACGATGTTCAGCAAATAAATCAATCAAAGCATGCTCTGTATGCTGTCAAACAGCACCGATGCCAAGAGCTCTGCCTGCCTGCCCTCCAGAATACAGAAGATGCAGCTTGTGGGAATAGTAACAGTTTAACTCAAATCCCATCAGAAATGTGAGGGAAAGTATGCTGAGAGAATAAAGACTGTCTTCACAGCCTTGGCAATGATGTCTGACCTCCAAGGCCACATCCTGATTGTACAGAGACACAGGCCCCTCTCTGGGTTTTGCTACCAAATAGGAGGGGATGGCTGATGGAGATGATGGCAGAATACAGGATTTAGAACCGGTTTGGATCCAGCCTCAGTCAACAGTGCCAAAATTGTTACTGTGTGATGGCCAGACAATTCCTGCTTTAAAGGAGTTGGGGGTTCTGTCTGGTCCTGCTGCATCTGCAGCTTCAGAGTGACTGTCATGGGGACAGGGATCCAACAGAAAGACCAAAGAAGGATAGAGCACATCCCCTTCATCCTGCTCCTCTGCAACAGCACATGTGGGAAGGGAGATGGAAGAAACGCACTATCGCGTTTCTGACGCCACTCGCTTCCTGAATAAACAGAAAGATCTCACTGTGATAAAAGATAAATATGCATGTTATTGAAAAAAACCTCAGACTCATCAAAACAGAAAAGTTAGTTCATAGCTTTGGTCTGTATTTATTTGGATGATAGTTTAGGTCAGTAATTTTCTCCAGTGTGACTTGTCTGTCCCTGCTGTGTCATCACTTAACCTAATCCTTTTCCTTTTTCAGCGGCAAGACACACTTCCTCTTGGTCTGATTAATGCTCTTCCTAGATGAGCTGGTTCAGGGAGTAAGCCGTAAAAGAAATAGTTTTATCTGTTATTTATGTAGGAACTCTCTGATGGACAGCAATCCTTGCTTCACTCTCTGCTGCCCCATCCCTTGGTTCTTGAGCCATGCCCAGGCTCCACTGAATCAGTTTATTGTTGCTGTTAACCATCTGCTCTTTCAGTTCATCAGGGCCATGGGGATGAACAGGAGGAGCTCCAAGGAGAAGGCAGCATTTGCTCCAGGTCCAGGCTGACCTTGCTCTAGTTTTTGTGAGTCTGCCGTTCTGCAGTTCCAGGTGAGACTGGAAATGTCCCTGTGCCTGGGGCCCCTGTTCTGACTCTCCGGATGAGGACCCAACTTTTGGCCCATCAGATACAAAAGCTACAAATCAGTCCTATGATTCCATTTCCTTCCTCTTCTTTATTTCTCTTCATTTTGCTTTCTCCAGGTTTGATTTTATTTACTCTTTAATTTAAATTTTATCTTTTTCTCATCATTTTCCAACTTGTGTCAGTGACTTTTTCCCTTCCAAACCAATGTCTTCACTATCCCTTCTTTTTTTTTTTTCCCACAAAACAGTCTACGAGACCAAGTAAAGTCTTTACCACCCTAGTGAATAATTAATCTCATCTGGTCTGTAACTCTATCCAGGACCATCAAAAAGTCTGCGTGTTTTGGGTCAATAACAAAACAAAACATTTTTCTACTTTTAGATTTTATGCATTACAAAAGTTTTTGCAATTAACGATGAACAATACTTAGTGCTGGCTGACCATTCCACATTGAAAAATCTTTCCCATGGGAAAAATGCCTATTCGTTATTTTCATAGGAATTATCTATTTCAGATAACTTTATTTTCATTTTTCTGGGTTTTAGTCATGCAGAAAAAAGCCCCAAACCCAGCCTATTTGGGCATGATACTTTTATTCAGCTTTTATGCCAAACTGATTTTTCTTTAGTGTGTGTTTCAGCAAGAAGCAGAACATCAAGGAGTCCTATGGGAAAAGTGTTTGTGTTGATATTTTAATGGAAGCTGAAGAAAATACACTTGGGCTGCCTCAGACTCCAGAGGGCTTTCCAGTTTTTGAAAGGAAACCTTGCTCTGGTGGATAAAGTGGATTAATCATTGATAAGAGCTGTTGGGAAAAGTAACACTGAAGAATATAGCGATGGAGAGAAGGCAGAGCACAAGACATGTGGGCGATGAGCTCCTGCAGAGGAAGGTTGGCTTCCCCAAGGACCAAGGCTAAATCAAAAGACCCTTCACAGCACGGCTGCGATATGTGGTGGGGGTAAGGCCAAGTTCTATTTTAAGCTTTTCCTGTAACCAGATTGAAGCTCCAGTCATGATTCCCCCGTGGCTTGGATGCAGTGCTGAGAGGTGAATGACCACCATGGCTCCTTGGGGCTCTCTTCCAGAGCCCGTGAATAAACTTATCTTCTTTAGGGCTGCACAATTTAATAAATCAGAGCATTTCTTTAGCCCTGAACAATATTGCCTAGAGCTTTTCCTCCTCGCTCCCAACCGATGGGAACGTAGGAATGACCACACTGACGGGAGCATAGGCCTTGCCTTTGCAGCAACCCACAGGAGACGCCAAGGGGAGGACACGTGTGGGGACACGCACTGATCTCAGCCTGGAACTGCTCAGGCAAAGGGCTTCCCTGTCAGAAATGTCATTTTGGTGACAACTTTCGAACATCCATCACAACCATGCACCCTTGCTAGGGCTGGGTGAACAAAGGGAGGCTCGGTGGGTGATGTGTTCTCCAGGGGTGATATCTGGCATAAGTGAAGGGTCTACAAAACACATCTTACGAGGAACAGCTGTGGGAGGGTTTGTTTGATCTGGAGAAGAGGAGGCTCAGGTGAGAACTCACCCCTCTCTACAAGCCCCTGAAAGGAGATTGTAGCCAGCTGTGGGATGGTCTTTTCTACCGCACCTGCAGTGAGAGGATTGGAGGAAAATAGGCTTCAGCTGAGACAGGGGCGTTTCAGTTTAGACATTAGAAACAAATGTTTTACTTTTAGGGTGGTCTGGCATCGGAACGGATGGTGGTGGAGTCACCATCCCTGGAGGTGTTCAAGAGCATCTGGAGCTGGCACCGGGTGGCTTAGGGGTTACAGCGGTGTCGCTGGGTGGGCGGCTGGCCTGGATCATCTCGAAGATCTCTCCCAGCCTTGATGACTCTCTAATTCTATTATTCTACGATTCTAAGTAACGATGAGCGGGTCGGGGCGGACACGAGGGGCGGAGGAGGCGAAACGGCAGCGGGGCGCGGCGAAGGGGCCGGGCGCCGTGCCCGCCCCGCGCCCTCCCCTCCC
>VZTD01000674.1:0-53732 GCA_013397725.1 Rhagologus leucostigma
GATCCCTGAATTCCCAGTGAGGACCTGCACAAACCTCATCATTTTAAGCATTTGAACAGCGGCCTCGAGGCTGCTGCTCTGTGGGTCCAGGGTCTGCCTGGAAAAACCGGCTGTGCCCCCTTTTCCAGACGTTTCAGGGGACCTGCTCCAAAGGTGGAGCCCCACAAACTCATCCTGCGGGATCCTCAGCTCAGGGAAAGGCAGGACGCAGATGAGCAGGAGAGGAAGGAATGGGTGGGTAGAGCAAGGGGAGGCCGTGCCAGCAGGGGTGAAGTTAGAAATTCCCATGGGACCTGCCATGGGACAAGGGGACGCCTGACACCTCCCACTGCCTTCGGGAGCCAAGGCTGGAATGCGGGGGCAGCTCTTGGAAGCGCAGGGCAGGAGCACAGCCAGGTCTGGATCTCGGAAGCATCCAAGCAGCGGCACCAGAGGCACGGGCAGGGGCTGAGCCCGGCAATTCCCCTGCACGGGAGGCAGAACCTCTGCCCTGGGCAGTGCCCAGCCCTGAGCAGATTGTGCAGAGAGGCCGTGGAGTGCCCTCCCTGGGGATGTTGCAGAGCTGTGTGGGCACACTGCTGTGCCCTGTGCTCTGGGATGGCCCTGCTGGAGCAGGGAGGTGGCACCAGCCGAGCCTCCCGACCTGCCCCAGCCTGGGATTCTGCGATGCCCCGAATTCCCAGTCCCTGTTAAACACAACAAAGACTCCGGCTGCCTTTGTGGCTCTGTGACATTCCCAGCGCAGCAAAACGGGCGGGGGACTCAAAGAAACCCTCGGAGAAGGTTTCACCCAACCTGGCGCTGCTCTGGCGCCCGGCAGCACCGGGGTGAGTCCATCCAAATTCCGGCCATCCCTGCTCCCATCCCACGCCCTTGTGCTCCCGAGCCGCTCCCGGCTGGATAAACGCTTGTCTTAAGTTGCCATCTAGGGGAGCGCACAAAGGCAGAGGCTCCGAGGGAGGGGACGAAGCGGAGCGCACCCGAAGCCTCGAGGGCTCTGTGCTCGGAGGGACGCGGCTGCCGCACGAACAGCCCCAAAGAGCGGCAACGAGCGACCTGAACCGCCCCAAACGCGGCTCGGGAAGGACAAACACACACGGCTTGGGAAGCCTGGGAATGCAGAGTGTTTGTAAACTCCTCGTGGTGAGAGGGGGGGAAGCTCCGGGCAGGGATTTCCCCCAGGAGAGGGTTTCGGGTCCTGTCCTGGGAAGTATTTGGATGCTGGAATAGAAATCGCTCGGAGCCGTGTCCTGGGATTTGCCCCCTGGCTTGCAGGCTGCTGGTGCTGCGGGCAGGGGCAGCTCGGGGCAGGGCACGCGGGGTGGCCAGACGCGCTCTCGCTGCCCGATTTCCCGGGAGAGCTTTTCCCAAATCTCCCCAGGCGCGTTCAGCTCCTCCAGGATCAGCCAGGGCCTGCTCGCACAGGGTTTCTACCCCCTCGTTTTGCGGTGGCAAAAAGGGGAGATAAAAAGAGAGATGGGATCAGCGCGGGCTCTCCGGCGAGGCTGAATCCGGGTTAAATCCAGAGCGGCGCAGGATGGAAACGAATTCAGCGGGACTCAGGGAGCGGAGGGAAAAACACGAGGAAGGAGCAGAGAGCAGGGGGAAGGTGGGTGAGGGTGGGTGGGGGGGCACTGCTGATGGCACATCCCTGGTGGCACAGCCGCTCCCGCATCTCGGCTCCTTCCCCAGGGGTTTTCCCAGGTTTTTTTCCAGGTCCCAGCTCCCTCAGCAGGCTGCGGAGCCGCGCCGCTTCCCTGGGAAGCGCTGGCAGCTCGGCAGACAAAAGGTTCCCTCTATCTGCATCTCTGGAGTGCTTATCGCGGCCGAGCCTCGCTGCTCGCAGCCCTTTCCTCTGCGAGGGCAGAGTGCTCCTATTGTTGTTCCACAAACCGCTTCCCCTGCCAGTTCCTTCCCTTCCAGGCTCCTGAGTGGAGCTTGGCTCGGCTCCCTCTGGACTAATTTGATGAGAGATAATTATCTTGTTAATATCATCTTATTTTCTTAAGTCCCAGCCTCTCTTTTATTAATTCTGTCAGTCGCCGGTTGTGTTGCTCTTAGGTCCGCGGCTTTTCAAAACACTTCTAACAGGCACTTCTGGGAGAAAGTCGGGAGAAGAACAACTTCGCTGGGAGAATGTAAATATTGACATTTTTTTTCACAATGGAGATTTTTAATCGGTTTCTCCTCGCAGGGCTGCCCGCCGTGGGAACCGCTTGGCCACCGTGCCCGTGGGTGGGATGCGGCTGCGGCGGGAGACGCTCGGGATCTGCCGCTCCCTCGGGAAGCGCCGGAGAGGAGCGGGGCAGGAATGCTGTCTGCAGGGAGAGGGAGGTGCCCCGGGACACGCAAAACGAGGTGCCCTCTGTGCCCCGTCCTTGTGCTGAACCCGCGGAGCGCAGCAGGCAGGGGATGGGGAGAAGGAAAGGAGCGTGGATGTGGGATGGTTCATAGGGAAAGGCTCCGTTCCCGCTATCCAAGAACTGCCCGTCCTTGTGCTGAATCCACCAAATGCAGCAGGAGAGGGATGGGAAACGGGAAAGGAGCGTGGATGTGGGGTGGTTTGCAGGGAAAGGCTCCGTTCCCGCTGTCCAAGGGCTGTCTGGGAGATCGGGATGTGGCTGAGCCGAGCCTGTGCAGGGGACAAGGATGCCACAAAACCTTTCCGAGCCTTTCAGAGCTCGTTACCCTCTGCGAGAACCTTTACGGCCGTTGTTGACATTAACAGCGCAATTATTGGGATTATTATCCCAAATAATCCCACACAGGGCTCGTTATGGAGCCACACCTGGAACTGCAGCCCCCAGCACCGTCCCTCTGCCCTTGTCCCGTGCTTCCCAGCAGGAATGCCAGGCAGGATCCCGCCTTCCCTGGCATCACATCCTCCCTGCATCCCTCGCCATCAAGGGAAGAGTTTGTGGGGTGCAGAGGGGATCCAAAGGACGTCCTGATCCTGCTGGATCCCCCAGCACCACCGTGGAGCAGGGTGAGGGTGCTCAGCTCCACAGGGATAAGGAGATTTTGGGATTTGTCAGGGAAAAAGAGCCATTTTAGCTCAGCTGAAGGGGGCAGAGGAATCTTCCTGCTCAGGGCAACGTGAAGGAGGATTTGAGCAAGGCCTTGATTTGTCTGAGAAGTGCAGTCTTTCTTCCAGCACCGCTCCAGATCCGCACAGGATTTTTTCCCCTTTGGATCAGGGCCTCAATCCTCAATCCTAAATCCTCAATCCTCAAACAAAGCAGCAGTGGGAAGGCGAGGCTGGAAGCCGTGTGTGTTCCCAAGCAATTTTGTGAATCGGGATGGGAACGCAAACCCCTTCTCTCGGCTCGAGGGGTTGTTTTTTTCTCCTTTTCCCTTTTCAATAACGCAGATCTCAAACTCATTCACGGCAGGGAGAATGAGGGGGTCGGGCTGACTTCCTCCCCGCCAGGAACAGAATTCCATTAAGCTGCTCCTGCCTGCTGCAGGAAGGAGCTGTTCGCTCCCAGTTTGTGCTCACAGGGAAATGTTTTCTGCAGTGGCAGAGGGACTTCCGGCATTTAATCCAGGAGAATCCCACTTTTCAGCTGGCGTGGAGGGTCCTTTTGGAGTCCTGCGTGGTCTGGGGTCACCCCGCAGGCTCCACTGGGCAGCGGGAAACTGATTAATCAGAAATAAAATCATAAAAATGATTCAGGCCATACTGGGAGAAGACTTGGGGGGGGTTGAAACAGAGTCCCTAATTTGGCCATCTCCATGGGAAAAAGAGGGAAAGAGGGAGAGAGAGGTGAAGGGAGGGACAGGGAGAGGATGGGTGCGGGAACAGAGTGAGAAGGGTGAGAAGGAACAGGGTGGATGCTTCCCTCAGTTCCCCTGGGAATGGCAGCCTGGCTGCTCCCCGCTCTCCAGGCAGCTTTGAGGGAAGGTTTGCTCTCCTTGCAGGCCGAGCGCTGCCCTCCTGGGATACAGCTCAGCTCCAGCAGCTCCAGAGGCTCAGGGCCAACGGGAAATGGGGACTGCACCTGGATTAGGCCTAGGAAAGCAAGGATATGTGGATATGTCACAGCAGATTAGTGCTCGTTTATGGAATTTACCCAGACATTTCAAATATTCGGGGAGATGGGAGACGAGGAAGCGGGATTTGGGCTCCTGGCTGACCCCTGGAGCTGCTGCACACCTGTGTGGATCCCAAATCCCTGAGGACAGTGTTCAAAGGGGGCCCGGAGTCACCGTCACCGCACTGCAGCACAGCAGAGGGGCCACCACAGCCTCCCGCGCCCAGTCCTCGCGGCAGGAGCTTCCACTCCTCCCTAAGGAGCACCTCCTGTGCAGGGATGGGAATCACTGCCCGGATCCCAGGGAAGGAGCAGCTCCCGTGTGAGACTGGGAATCACTGCCCGGATCCCAGGGAAGGAGAACATCCCGTATGAGACTGGGAATCACTGCCCGGATCCCAGGGAAGGAGCAGCTCCTGTGCAGGGATGGGAATCACTGCCCGGATCCCGGGGAACGAGCTCATCCTGTGTGAGACTGAGAATCACTGCCTGGATCCCAGGGAAGGAGCTCATCCTGTGTGAGACTGGGAATCACTGCCTGGATCCCAGGGAAGGAGCAGCTCCCATGTGAGATTGGGAATCACTGCCTGGATCCCAGGGAAGGAGCTCATCCTGTGTGAGACTGGGAATCACTGCCTGGATCCCAGGGAAGGAGCACCTCCCGTGTGAGATTGGGAATCACTGCCCGGATCCCAGGGAAGGAGCAGCTCCCGTGTGAGATTGGGAATCACTGCCCGGATCCCAGGGAAGGTGCTGAGGAGTGCCAAAGTGGCATTGTTACAGCTCAGGTTTCTTTTCACCTAGACTGGAAAGGGGTTTCCTGCGTTGCTGGAGAAGCCACAGCGCCTCTGCCCTCTGCTCAAACCTCCCCTTTTCCACAAAAAATAAAATCCTGAGAGCTCCAGAGTGAGGGATGGTGGCTCCAGGCTGGCCGAGCGTCCGTCAGCTGGCGCCCCTTGTCCACCCCCACACTCCCGGTGATCCCCGCAGGGATGTGGGGCTTGTCCTGCTCTACCCATTCCCTGCCAGGGATGTACCTCGGGATTAAACAGGATTTGGCTGGTGGCCATCAAGGCAGACACACCCTGGATATGGAGCAAACCCCACAAGGAGCAGGGAGGTTTCAAACCAGCTCAAAGCCCCGTGCCTCACTGGAGCTCCTGAGTGAGCACTGCCTCCTATTTTTGTGTTTTCCTCATTTTCTGCCATGCGGGAGCTGCTGCATTTACAGTCCCAGGCTGCAGCCAGCCCAGGAATGGGAATGTCCTCCCCTGCTCCCCTCCCAAACCCATCGCCCTGGGATCCTCAGGAACTCGTTCGCACCGGGCTCTGCATCGTGAAGGGCTTTATGGAGATTAAACAGATCCATTCGCGTGAGACACCCAGCTCGAGGCACCTGCTCCCTGTTTGGTTTTTCTCTCAAATCATTTGTGAGCTTTTCCTCTTTTTTTCCTTTTTTTCCCCCCTTTTTTTCCCTCTTTTTTCCCCTTTTTTCCCCTCTTTTTTCCCCTTTTTTCCCCTCTTTTTTCCCCCTTTTTTTTTTTTTTTCTTTTTTTTTTTTGAGGGCAAATTTTTCTACGGAGAGCTCGTGTGTTCATAGCAAGGCTCCTGGTGACTCCAGCTGTGGCACAACCACTCAGCCTTCAGCAATTCCAGGTCTCAGCCAGACCCAGGGGATGAGGAACACCTCGGAAATCAGCAGTGGAATACCCAGGGCTCAGGAATTCCTGGCTACAGACGGGAGAGCTGTAGCGGGGATAAAGGGATGGGGAAATGTGGTTCTCCAGCCTGGCACCCACTCTTTTAAATCCTTCCCACCAGAAAGATTTAAATTTTTTTTCTTTTTCACCTTCTTTCCTGAGACTTTCCCAGTTTTTCCACAGACGGAGGGTCCTGCAGAATAAGCCCTGGCTGACTCCACACCCATTCCCAGTGGGTTGGATCTGGAAAAGAAAGGAAACGACGACCGTAAAACCAGAAATACAAACCCAAGGCGTGCAGATCATTGCTGCAGAATTCAAAACAAGGCACTGACAGCCAGTGAAATCTTCATTTTTGTGGCTGATGCTGTTGATGGTCTTAAAAAAAGGCTCCAACAAAGGAAAATCCAGTCGTGAACCACCAGATTCACCCCCCTGGCTCATCTGGGGACTTCTCCATGTGCCACCCGGTGCTGGCTGCTCCTCCTCCAGGCACCCCGTGTCCCTGGAGAGCAGCTGCCCCGCAGGGCTCTGCCACATGCTCGGGCATTCCCGAGCCAGCCCGTGTGGATCCCACACATTGCCCAGAGTCTGCTCCTCGCAAACACGGCAGGGTTTTGGATTAATTCCAGGCAATTTGTCACCCGGGCAGCTCAGCAGGCGGCAGGGCCAGCATCGATCAAAGAGCACCCAGTGGGTCTCCCCGTGCCGGGATCGGGAATGCTTGGGAATGCTCACACTTCTTCTCCCTGATAACTCTGAGAACGTTCCGGCTCCCCGTGCGGGGCATCCATCATTTTCCTGTTGGTTATCATTTTCCATCATGCGTCTCCTGTGCATTTTTAATTGGTTAATTACTTTATTCATACACTAAGCACACCCTCCAGCTCCAATTATTATCAGCATTAAGTGCTCCGTTCACGCCGTACATCTTTCCCGAGCTCTCCTCGGCTCTTTCCCCGGCCCACTCTTCCTCCCTGTGCGACACCTGCAGCTTCCTCAGCCGCTCCTCTGCCGCTCCTCTCCGGCCCTCCTCTCATTAGTTTATTATCTACCTGCTTATCAGCCGCGCTCCCCGGCTCCTCGTTACAGCCGCTGCAATTACAGCCCCGACGCCGCTCCCGCGCAGCTCCCGATCCAGCGGGGCGCGGTGATCCCCGCTAACAGCTCCCGCAGCGCTCCCGGGCTCCTTCCCGGCACCGAGCAGCCCCTTCCCGGCGCTGATGAACAGCGGAGCTGTTTGTTCGCACCTCGCCCCGGGGATTGTGTGTTCTGGCTTGGTTTGAAAACCCCGGGGAGGGAGTTCAACCCTTCCCTCATCCCTGCTGCGGTTTGGGAAGGGGTTGGAAGCGCTGCTTGCTCCGGAGGAACGCGGAGCCTTCAGCTGGAGGGAGCAGGATGGGCAAGGGAGCAACAGGGACCGGGTTGGGATCGATCCAGGCTGGGATGAGCAGCTGGAGCAGCCCGGGGAGAAGGATTTGGGGGTGAGAGCTGGACCTGTCCTGACCCAGATCCCCCAGCGTGGGCAGCAGGGGAGGGGGGATTCTGCCCCTGTGCCCCTGTGCTCAGGTGAGACCCCACCTGCAGAGCTGCCCCAGCCCTGGGGCCCAGCACAGGAAGGACCTGGAGCTGCTGGAGCCAGGCCAGAGGAGGCTCCAGGATGAGCAGAAGGATGGAGCAGCTCTGCTGGGAGGAAAGGCTGCGAGAGCTGGGATTGTTCACGTGGAGAAGAGGAGCAGTGCAGGAGTGGTGACCCTGCCCCCAGTCGTGGATTTGCTCCGCCAGAACGGAGTCAAACTCCCCCAGAGACCCCTGAACACTTCTTGGAGGGGCTTTTCCCATGTTCCCGTCCTGCCTCCCATCAGTTTCCCCCTTCCCAGGAACCTCCCATCAGAGCAAGGCACCAAAATGTCCTGCCAGGCTCGCTCCCCTCACCTGCAGGACACATCCCAGAGACGTTTCTGCTTTGCTATCCCACTATTCCTGCTGGGAAGCTCAGCTGGGAGCTCAGCCCCGCCTGCTCCTTCCCATGGGTTTGTGTCCCCAAGCCAAACCTTGTGCCAGAAATAGGGTCAGCTGGAGCACGGATATAGGTGCCCTGCCCTTTCCCATGGCTCTGTGATCCCGAAATACCGCAGTCCCAGCCAGCTGGGAGAGCGGGCTCCCACACAGGGGCACTTGGTGTGCTTCAAGCTCTGCCTGCGCTGTAATTCCGTGTGCAATATTAATTATCCAGCTCCCACTGTTGCCATGACACTCCTTAAAGCCATCAAAGCCATCACGAGCCCACCCCACCTCCAGCCCAGCCTGCTGCTCGCTCCTGGACTCCAGCCCCAGCCCCAGGGCCAGCGTTCCTGGGTCTGCAGCCCCTCTGCCCAGCACAAAGGCTGCGTTTGGACTTCTGGAAGTTGTGTCCAATTCCCAAGCTGCATTCCAAGAAGTGCCTGCCTCCAAACATGCCCATTTTTAGGTCAAATTGCAGAATTACTGTTTCCTTAACGCAGCATTGCCCTATCTTTAGAAGCTAAAAGGGATGTTTAGAGTCAGACGGAGAAGGGAAGACAGAAATGAAGGGGGGTGGGGTGCATAAACACATCCCGAGCCCTGGAAAAGACACAAATATGAGATCAAAAGGGAATCAGCCAAATTCTGAATAACCTGATGTCTGCAGCATTTACATCCCTCAGAGCTGACACCTGAGAAACCCCACAGGCAGTGACAGAGCAGCACTCGGAGCTTCCCCCTCCCGCCCCGAGCACAGCCCAAATACTGCAGGGAAGCCTTTTACACCTCCCCAAACTGCCAGGAGGTCGATTCTGCTTCGCCTGCAAGGAGGGTTAGTGCACGACAAATAAGGATTTGTGCCGGGGAAAGCTTCTTCCAGAAATCCAGAGGGATTTTCCGTCTGTGACAGCACCGGTGGGTCCCTGCAGGGTGTGGGGCTCTTGTCGATGGGGTCTGTGCTCAGCCCAGGGCACAGCAGCACCTCCAGGGCTGGATTTGGCCCCAAAATGCTTCCAGTTCCTCATATGATCGGAGGGATGGAGCAGCTCTGCCGGGAGGAAAGGCTGGGAGAGCTGGGATTGTTCAGCCTGGAGAGGAGAAGCTCTGGGGTGACCTCACTGTGGCCTTGCAGGGCCCGAAGGAGCCAAAAGGAAGATGGAGAGAGATGACTCCCAAGGGATGGAGGGACAGGACAAGGGGGAATGGCTTCACTGCCAGATTGTGAGTTTAGGCTGGATATTAGGAGAAAAATTCTTCCCTGTGACTTTTTACATGGACAGATGGTGCTAGGACAGGGGGCAGTGGTTTTAAAGTAAAAGAGGAGCGATTCAGATGGGATATTGGGAAGGAATTGTTGCCTGTGAGGGTGGGCAGGCCCTGGCACAGGGTGCCCAGAGCAGCTGTGGCTGCCCCTGGATCCCTGGCAGTGTCCAAGGCCAGGCTGGACGGGGCTTGGAGCAGCCTGGGACAGTGGGAGGTGTCCCTGCCCATGGCAGGGGGTGAAAGAACTTCCTAAATCTCTCCTCTTTGGTTTCAAACCTTCCCCTCTTGTTCTGTCACTGTTAAGGATGAGATACTGTCCCTGAGGGCTGAGCCTTTCCCCCACTCCCCTGGAGTTTTCCCTCTCCTCCCCTCCTGCATCCGGCCCCAGCTGGGGACGGGGAGCTGCAAAGCAAAGAGCTGCGCTTGCTGTGGAGGGAGATGGGAGCGGATCTGGAACTTCTGCTCCCGAAATGCCATTCCTGACAGCGTTCACACCTAGAGCAGCTGGCACCCCGCTCCCTGTGCCAGGGGCTGAGCTGGGAACGAGCTCCTGGCTGGAAGCAGCCCCACTCCCAGCTCTGTTCCTGCGATCAGAGGCTGTGCCAAGAGCCAGGCAGGATTTGTCCCGATATTATCTGTGATAAAGGAGCCTCCTGTGAGAGAGGGGAGTCCATTTCCAACCCATCTGTATCTATATCTAAGAAAGCCTTCATCTTCCCCCGTGCCGCTGCAGATTCCCGGGATAAATTGCTGCCATAGCTTAGCTCCCGACTCCATTACATCCCATTCAAATCCCCTTCATTATCACAAGGAGCAGTGTGACACCAAAAGCTTGTCTCGGGAATTTATGACACAGTGGAGACTCTCAGATCCACTCAACCCCATTAAAACCTTCTCCCCTATAAAACATACACCTCGTTAGGCACCTCGGCAGCAGCCTGGCTCCTGTTCCCCAGGCAGGAGCACATTCCAAGGATTGAATCCCTGCTCCCGGCTTCGCTGCTGGGGAGAGCTTTGTGCAGCCACCCTTTATTTCCAGTTTGCTCACCCAGCCAGGACAAAAGCAAACACACCCCACTGGCCAAAGCCAGGCTTGTATTCAGGCCACAAAGCCTGGAGAAAGGGATTTGGGGCGGAATTGTTGTGAAATCCGCAACGAAACGCGGTGTTTGGGTTTGTTTAAAGCCATTGAATTAAAACAAATTTGCTCTCAAAATCTCTTTAACAAAACGCGACCTGGGATTCCAACAACGTGTGCCGAGTCCCGACCCTCTCTCCACCCTGCTCCCTGCTCGCCGGTGTGCTCAGCCTTCATCTCAGACAGGAATTTCTGTTCCCATCACGGTTCCCACTGTTCCTTCCGGAGCTGGGGAAGCAGGAGAAGAGGGGAGAGACAAGGAGGTGCTGGGGAAGAACCCGCCCCGGCTGCCCTGCAGATTCCCACCTCCATCCCCTCTCCACGTCCCACCCTCCCTGCAGCTCCCCCGGGCTGGGCTCAGCCTCATCCCACACCTGAGCAGCCCAGGGGATGTTCCCGGGGCAGACAACCCTTCCCAGCTGGGTAGAGCTGGAATATCTCATCCCTAAGGAAACGATTCTGCTTTTCTCCCACACTTTTCCCCCATTTTCACATCCCAGCTCCCCCCAGCCCCAGGCTGTGCCCTTCAGGAGTGCAGCTGGCAGCTCCTGGCTGCTCCAAGAGCTGCTGATTATTAGAATTACATCTGTTTGTGTTTTCCTCTTTTTGCCCCTCATTCAGTCCCATCCCACTGCTGTTTGCTGTGCTGGATTATGCAAATCCAGATAAAACCAACATCGGAGCCAGGAAGGTCAGCAGAGCCTGCAGCTCCGTGTCACCGAGTCCCCTCTGTGCCCGCTGAGCCCATGCAGGGGTGGCTTTGTCCCTTCCCCGGCCTGGGAGTGCCCCAGCTCCTGCCAGCATCCCAAACCAGCCCCAGCAGGAGGGACGGAGCCCCGCGTGGGGTCACACTCAGCTCCATCCTGCTGTCATCCCGAAGATCCCACATCCCTCAGTGCTCCCGGGACGTGCGCGACTCAGCACATCCCTGCTGTCCCTGGAGAAGGGGAATTTCCCTGGGGAATTGGAGTAAATCTGCTTTGGGATAAGGGGGTTTGTGCCAGAGGCGCCAGAGGGGCAAAGAAGGAAGGTGAAATCCCAGAAAAGAGCTGAACAGGGAGAAGCAGGAGATCTGTCTGGGTCACACGGGCATTCCTGGAGCGGGAGAATTCCAGAGCCATTCCATGTGGTGGAGTAACCTGTGAACACCTCGAGGTAACTCAGCTGCGACCAGCCATGGTCAGGTGGCTCTTGAAGCCTTGGAAATCAGGATGATCCGATGTCCCTGTGCAGGAGGTCAGGGATCAGCGATCCTGGAGGAGCTCTGTCCTCTCTTATTCCCAAGACCAGAGGCTTTTCCCAGCTCATTCCCATGTCCACCCTACAATTCCCGGCCGGTCAGGGCAGCTCCTTCCAAAACACATCCAACTTCAAGTGAAAACTCCAAGCGAGGAAGGATCACCCACCTCCTCCACGGGTTGTTCATGACTAATTCTCTTCCCTGCTGGAATGTGTCTCCTTTTCAGGTGGAATTTGTCTAATTTCAGCTTCCAGCCACCACATCTTGTTACACCTTTGATCGCCAGATTAAAGAGCTCTCGAGTCTCAAATAAATTCTCTTCTGCTGGGGACTCTCAGCCTTGTGCCAAGCAAGGATTCAAAGTGTTTTTCATTAAGCCTTTCATTAGAAAAGCAGGTGTTTGGCTTGGTGTCTGTTTTAAATTTCACTGACTTTTATCCCTCTTTCCTGGATTCTTTCCATGTTTTCATTAAGTGTGACCCTGGAACTGGGCACTGAGCACACCCAGTGCTCTCATCAAAGCAATGCATGGTCCCACAGCACTGGGAAGTTCTCTTCTTTAGGAACTTCCAGTTCAGAAGGTCCCACCTGCTTCCCTACGCGTTCCTAATCCACGTCGAGCAGTGTGTGGATATCTTTGTTCCCGGAAGCGTGGATCTTCGCTGCATTGACCCAAAATTCAGGCTCCTGGCACAAATTCAGCCTCCAAGTGATTCATGCTGCCCTGGCCACGTTTATTTCCCTGCTGGGCTTTGTATCCTCTTTAATTCTTATTTCTCCGGACTGTGCGCTCCCCTCCAGGTCATGGATAAATACTCTTGGCTCTCCTCAGGAAAACCTGGCTCAGATCTGGTGATTTGGCCTGGAAACTGCTGAGGATGGTCCTCCCAGCCCTGAGAGACAGGGAATTCCCTCCATCCCAACAGCAGCCTTCGGAATGATGGTTCACACACCATCAGCACTTTCACCTGCCAGGACATCCCCCAGCTTCTGCCTGGACAAGGAGCTGTGCAGGGAACGGGAAGCAGCATTGGAACAGACGGAGTGATGGATGTGTGTGCACAGGTCCTGCTCGAGCAGGGATCTGAGGCTGTGGACCTGGAAATTGCTCCCAGGGTTTTAATCACGATCCAGGAGGAGGTGGAGGCTCCAAAGCAGGGCAGGAGGGACAGACAAATGAGGCTTGACGAGTTTGGCCGGAAAAGAACCGGCTCCATGGGAGTCAGCTGTTCCCAAATTAAATGGGAGTGCCAACCTGGGCACGGCGTTGTGCCCGAGGGAGGAAGAGGATGGTGAGGAGCACCAGCCCCACACAGGGTTGGGCATCCAGGGGCTCTGTGTGCAGCCAGCAGCCAGGCAGGGACCTCCAGGGCAGCTCTTGAGGTGGGAAATCCCAGCAGTGGAGAATCAAATCTCTCCGTTAAGACAACCAGGAAACCTTTGTGCTTCTGGAAGTCCTCCCGTCTATTCGGTGTCACGTTTTGGGATCCCTCCAGCATGGTAATGGAAGATGGAAGATGATTGCTCTGGAAAATTCCTCTTCAATTACTTCTGCTGCTAAAGCAGCAGATGAACAGATCTTGTTGCAGCAGCAGAAATAAAATGCAACCCTGGAGAACCAGGGAAATCTTGTGGGGTTATGGAGAAGGTGCAGAAAGGCTCCTCTGGAAGTTCACACCAAAGTTCAGGAGGCAGCAGGCACAAACACAAGGGAAACACCATAAAACACGAGGAGAAGGTTCTTCCCCATGGGGCAGGTCAAGCACCAGGCCAACGGCCCAAAGAACTGGAGGCATCTTCATCTTTTGAGATCTTCATCCTTCATCCCTAGAGGTCTTCATCCTTTCTCCTTCAATATCTTCATCCTTCAAGATCTTCATCCTTCATTCTTTGAGAACTTCATCCTTCAAGATCTTCATCCTTCACCTTCAATATCTTCACCCTTCATCCTTTGATCTCTTCATCCTTCATCCTTCAAGATCTTCATCATCCTTCAAGATTTTTATTCTCCATCCCTCAAGATCTTCATCCTTCATCCCTTGATATCCTCATCCTTTATCCTTCAAGATCTTCATCCTCCAAAGTCCAACAGCAATGCCCTGAACACCCTGAGCTGAGCTTGAATCTGGCCCTGCTTGGAGCAGAAAGCAGAACTGGAGAGCTCCTGAATGAACTCCATCATTCTGTGATTCTCCAGCAGTTCCAGGAGCAGTTTTTCCCGCAGTTGTGGAGCAGTGGCACCGTGCAGGCCAACAGCTGGAGTGCAAACTGGATTCCTCTGGATATTCATTAGATATTCCATCAGGAATATTCCGATCCTGTGCCTCCACAGAAAACAGACTGAAGGATGGACTCCACACCATCCTGACTCCACTTTCCTCTCCAGTCCCTCCAAACTGGGCGCTCTGCAGTTTTCAAACTCGTTCAAAAATGCAAACACCAAATTCGAGGCAGAAATTTTGTATTTCTGGGTGAAAAATTCCAACCTCTAAGTTTTTGATTTTTTTTTTCTCTGCAATCTTTTTGCCACTCCAAACATCCTGGCTAAAGGTCACTGGGTCACCTCAGCATTGCCCAGAATGGCTGGAGCAGCTCGGCTGCCCTCAGGAAGTACAGGAAGGAGCGTTGTAACAAAACCCTGAGCCCCCAGAAGGTGGAGATTTCCCTGAAATGGCTGCTGGGGCTGAAAGTTAATTTGTCCTTGTTCTACTCCAGTGTCTGCAGCCCTTTAGGTGAAAATGAGCTTTTCAAGGCATCCCCCCAGACAAAGCTCATTCCCAATTCCAAACTGTTCCCGCAACGTAAAGATTAAAACAATAACATTTTAAGCCTGGGAGCTTCAAATGGGAAGCAGAGGTGGGGGGAGGCTCGGTGGCAGCAGCGCCGGAAGCCCTGCTAATGATGGCAGTAAATCGGATCGGAAGGATTCGCTCATTTTGGGAAGAGAGATGGGATAGCTGGGGCTATTCTCACTGGCTCTAAACTCATTACGTTGTTTACACTGCACCTTCCTGCTCCGCGCTGGAAATCGTACCTTGCCTGGGATAATCCAGGCTGGAAGAGCAGGGAGAAGTTAAAGATTCACAGTGAATCAAAGATTCACGGTCCGATCCCTGCCGTGGTTTGTTTGGGTTTTTTTTATATGGCGCTTGTTGGGAAAATCTTGGGTGCAGAGAAGGAAGTTGGGATGGTCAGCGCTGGGTGACAGAGCTGGGGACGAAGGTGGGACGCTGGGGACAAAGGCTGATGGGCAAAAGGAGGGGAAAGGCGTGTGTTGGATGTGTGATGTCATGGGGAGAGAAAATCCCAGGATCGCTGAGGTTGGAAAAACCCTCCAGGACCATCAAGTCCAAGCTGTGCCCGATCCCCAGCCCAGAGCCCTGAGTGCCACCTCCAGCCCTTCCTTGGACACCTCCAGGGATGGGCACTCCAAACCTCCCTGGGCAGCCCCTGCCAAGGCCTGAGCACCCTTTCCATGCGGAAATTCCTGCTGANTCCAGAAGGGTGCCCAGAAGGTGCCAAGGGCTGGGTGACAGCGAGGTGCCTGCAGGATGGGGGGCCTGGCACCAGCTGTGCTGGAATCTGCGGGTTCATGAACCCCACCCAGGGCACCTGAGGACTGAGGGGAGGCTCCAGGTGGCTTCAGGGACAGGGAGAGCTCTGGCTCCGCAGAGAGACAGCGAGACCAGGGAGTGACAGCACGCTGTGCCACATCCCAGCCCTGGGGACACCAGCCAGGACAGCTCGGGGGCTGGCAGGGAGCTCTCCCTGCACAGCAGCACCTGGAATCCTCATCTGCTTCCCTCCGCCTCCAGCCTGGTGCTCTCCCAGCACATCTCCTGCTCCCCATTCCTCATCCCGCCGGGAAGCAGGAGGTGGGAGATGCCAGGTCGTCTCCAGCAGGACTCACCCTCCCGGAGCTGCCTCTGTCACACAGCATTTCTGTCACCCTTTTGTTCAAACCTGGATGGCCGGGCAGGAATTTTGTGGCTTTCCAGCACTTGGAAAAGATTCTTGTGGCCCCTGCAGGTGCTCAAAGGAGCTGGGAGCTCAGACGTGAGGACACTGCAGGGATTGAGCGTCACCCAACGGCATTTTCCTGCCTGGAAGCAGCTCTGGGTGGGCTGTGGCCCACAAAACCTGCAGGAAAGGAGCTCTGGGATGGGCCAAGATGCCGAACCCTGGAAGTCCTTGCTCTGGGAAGCTGAGCCTGTCTCACTGGGGGAGGGAACAAGGAACCACTGACCAGTGTGAAGTTGACCTCTCATTCCAAAAAGTCTCCTCTGGGGATCCCAGGAGCACTGGTACCTCTCTAGAGCAGACAACAAAAAGCTGCTGCCATCATCAAGCAAACCCTGGGCTCTGGGGCAGCCTGGGGTGCAGCTTTCATGGCTGTGTGCAGTTTTCCATGGATGTGTGCAGTTTCCCTGGATGTGTGCAGTTTTCCATGGATATGTGCAGTTTCCATGGCTGTGTGCAGTTTTCCCTGGATGTGTGCAGTTTCCATGGATGTGCACACTTTCCATGGATGTGCACACTTTCCATGGGTGTGTGCAGTTTTCCATGGATATGTGCAGTTTTCCATGGCTGTGCACAGTTTTCCATGGATGTGTGCAGTTTTCCATGGCTGTGTGCAGTTTTCCATGGCTGTGTGCAGTTTTCCCTGGATGTGTGCAGTTTTCCCTGGATGTGTGCAGTTTTCCCTGGATGTGTGCAGTCACTGTAGGTCTCACCTCCTGCTGGAGCCTCCCAGTGCTCCCAGCTCCCGTGGCCCAGTCCAGCTCCGTGACCCCCCGATGTACGAAGAGCAGAAGCTCAGGAGGTCCAGTCTGCTCCCAGGGAAGGCAGAGGTATTCCCTGGATTCTGTGACACCGAGACAATACACTCTGGCCTCTTTTCCCACCTCCTGTCAGAGGGGGAACTCTGTGTGGGACTAAACAACGCTGGAAGAAGGGGAATGGGATATCCTGAGTGGCCTGGATGAGCTGGAGAGACTCTTCCTCCATCCCTCTGGAACCTGTTGCTCCTGGAGGAGCTCCTTTTGGCCGATGTGTGGCTGCAGCTGCAGCTGTGATCCCCCCACGCCGATGAATTCCATATTTCCCTGCTCCAGGCCCTCGTTTCTCTTCGGCCTCCCTGCCAGGCTTCCCTCAGAGTCGCGCTCGGGAGGGAAGATTTGCTCCCAGCCCCTGGCAGGGCCATATAACAAAACCAGCCGGCGAGGTTCCTTACTCATCTCATTACGCACGCAGAGACCCCGGGCAGGCAAAGAGAAAGCAAAATAAGAGAAAATTATTGCACCTCTTAAATCGGGATAAAATATCTCCAGGTGGAATCATCACCGACGTTACAGCAGCTCACTGTGGGGTGGGAAGGTCCCTGCACTAAGGACCAGCCTGGCGGTGGCATTTAAAGGACCCAGGGCTGTGTGCAGTGGCAGCGTGACCCCCGGCGGTGGTGACAGTGCCCACGGCACACGGGTGATGTTTCCAGGGCTGTGTGTGTGCCTCAGTTTCCCGCCAGCTGGCTGGGCTGGCAGCTCCTGCTCCCAGGGCAGCAGTTAAGGGGATCATGTTCGTACACGGAGCTGAATTCCAGTGGCTGTGCCCGTGTAAGTGCTGAGTGCTATTAACAACCAGCAGCAGCTCCCTTTCCTGCCTTTGCCTCGGGCCATTCCAGCCCGGTGAAGCATCACTGGCAGCACTACCTGGCTGTGCAAACCCCGGGATACGCTGGAAACCTGGAGCCGGGAGTCCAGGAGGAAGTGCCTGTCTTTATCCAGGCTGATGGTGCGGGAGCTCAGGCTGCCTGGGAGACGGGGAGAGACACCCGAGGGTGAAGGAAGCATCCCGCAGGAAGGTGGGACAGGCAGGGGCTGGGATGTGGGGACACCCGAGGGTGAAGGAAGCATCCCGCAGGAAGGTGGGACAGGCAGGGGCTGGGATGTGGGGACACCCGAGGGTGAAGGAAGCATCCCGCAGGAATTTGGGACACGCAGGGGGTGGCAGATGCAGCCCCCAGGCTTGGCTGTTTTGGGGAGGACGTGGCCGACACTGTTTTTGTTGTTGATGCCTCCTGTGCCCCAAAGCTGGAGCTGTGCCCAAGGCAGGGCCACATCCCCGGCCCTGAGTGGGCTGTGCCTCCCCAGCCTCTCCCTCGTCGCCATCCCATCCCCATCCTTCCTCCCGGAGCTGGATCCTGCCCGGAGACAGATGATGTGCTGGGCAGCGACGGCAAAGTTTATTAAGTTGGGGTGGGAAGCTCTGGCGGGCTGGGTTCACAATTAGGCTCCCAAAGGCAAGACCATAAAGCATCCAGACACTTGGGATACGAGGCTGATTACCAGCATCCTTCATCATTAAATATTAACACCCAGGCTGCTTAAAGGCCAGTGAAAGAATTATAGAATTTAATACCTATCACGCTCTATCAATAGGCCGGGAGAAATATGGGCCTTGCGCCTGTGTGGGGGTTTTTTTTTTTCAGGCTTCAGAGTAAACTGGAAGTCTGGCAAAATTAAACAGCACAATTCTTGCTTGGGAGCCACTGGGAATTGCAAACAGGGAGCACCGGGGATCAGCCGTGTTTGATATGCTGGGGGAGCGAGCTCATTAACACACAGGCGCTGGGACCAGAAGGGGAGGAAATTAAAGCATAATTTAAGAAAAGAAATCCATCTACAGAGTGTGGCTGCAGCACCCAGCGCTCCCCGGTGTGCCTGGCTGCTCCCAGTGACCCCAGTCAGCCCCAGACTGCTGGGATGGGCTAAGGAGGGTTTGTACCAACTCCTAAAAACCTCTGACTGTGCTCCCAGTCAGCTCCAGACTGGTGGGATGGGCTAAAGAGGGTTTGGGCCCAGCCCTGAAAACCCCTGACTGTGCTCCCAGTGATCCCAACCAGCCCCAGACTGGTGAGATGGGCTAAGGAGGGTTTGGGCCCAGCCCTACAAATCCCTGACTGTGCTCCCAGCAACCCCAGTCAGCCCCAGACTGCTGGGATGGGCTAAGGAGGCTTTGTATCAACTCCTAAAAACCTCTGACTGTGCTCCCAGTGATCCCAGTCATCTCCAGACTGGTGGGATGGGCTAAAGAGGGTTTGGGCCCAGCCCTAAAAACCCCTCACTGTGCTCCCAGTGATCCAAACCAGCCCCAGACTGGTGGGATGAGCTAAGGAGGGTTTGTATCAACTCCTAAAACCCCCTGACTGTGCTCCCGGTGACCTCAGTCAGCTCCACACTGCTGGGATGGGCTAAAAGAGGGTTTGTACCAACTCCTAAAAACCCCTGACTGTGCTCCCAGTGATCCCAACCAGCTCCAGACTGGTGAGATGGGCTAAGGAGGGTTTGGGCCCAGCCCTACAAATCCCTGACTGTGCTCCCAGCAACCCCAGTCAGCCCCAGACTGCTGGGATGGGCTAAGGAGGCTTTGTATCAACTCCTAAAAACCTCTGACTGTGCTCCCAGTGATCCCAGTCATCTCCAGACTGGTGGGATGGGCTAAAGAGGGTTTGGGCCCAGCCCTAAAAACCCCTCACTGTGCTCCCAGTGATCCCAGTCAGCTCCAGACTGGTGGGATGGGCTAAAGCGGGTTTGGGCCCAGCCCTACAAATCCCTGACTGTGCTCCCAGCAACCCCAGTCAGCCCCAGACTGCTGGGATGGGCTAAGGAGGCTTTGTATCAACTCCTAAAAACCTCTGACTGTGCTCCCAGTCAGCTCCAGACTGGTGGGATGGGCTAAAGCGGGTTTGGGCCCAGCCCTAAAAACCCCTCACTGTGCTCCCAGTGATCCCAACCAGCTCCAGACTGGTGAGATGGGCTAAGGAGGGTTTGGGCCCAGCCCTACAAATCCCTGACTGTGCTCCGAGTCAGCCCCAGACTGGTGGGATGAGCTAAGGAGGGTTTGTATCAACTCCTAAAACCCCCTGACTGTGCTCCCGGTGACCTCAGTCAGCTCCACACTGCTGGGATGGGCTAAAAGAGGGTTTGTACCAACTCCTAAAACCCCCTGACTGTGCTCCCGGTGACCTCAGTCAGCTCCACACTGCTGGGATGGGCTAAAAGAGGGTTTGTACCAACTCCTAAAACCCCCTGACTGTGCTCCCGGTGACCTCAGTCAGCTCCACACTGCTGGGATGGGCTAAAAGAGGGTTTGTACCAACTCCTAAAACCCCCTGACTGTGCTCCCGGTGACCTCAGTCAGCTCCACACTGCTGGGATGGGCTAAAAGAGGGTTTGTACCAACTCCTAAAACCCCCTGACTGTGCTCCCGGTGACCTCAGTCAGCTCCACACTGCTGGGATGGGCTAAAAGAGGGTTTGTACCAACTCCTAAAACCCCCTGACTGTGCTCCCGGTGACCTCAGTCAGCTCCACACTGCTGGGATGGGCTAAAAGAGGGTTTGTACCAACTCCTAAAACCCCCTGACTGTGCTCCCGGTGACCTCAGTCAGCTCCACACTGCTGGGATGGGCTAAAAGAGGGTTTGTACCAACTCCTAAAACCCCCTGACTGTGCTCCCAGTCAGCTCCAGACTGGTGGGATGGGCTAAAGAGGGTTGGGGCCCAGCCCTAAAAACCCCTCACTGTGCTCCCAGTGATCCAAACCAGCCCCAGACTGGTGGGATGAGCTAAGGAGGGTTTGTATCAACTCCTAAAACCCCCTGACTGTGCTCCCGGTGACCTCAGTCAGCTCCACACTGCTGGGATGGGCTAAAAGAGGGTTTGTACCAACTCCTAAAAACCCCTGACTGTGCTCCCAGTGATCCCAACCAGCTCCAGACTGGTGAGATGGGCTAAGGAGGGTTTGGGCCCAGCCCTACAAATCCCTGACTGTGCTCCCAGTCAGCCCCAGACTGGTGGGATGGGTTAAAGGAGGGTTTGTCACCACCCTACAAACCCCTGGCTGTGCTGGCAGAGAGCCATCCGTGAAATCCTTCCCGGTGGCCACATTGCCCTTGGTGGCCACATTGCCCTTTTCCAGCCCATGCACGTGGGGTGTGATGGCCGGGACATGACTGAGCCTTCCCACCTCTGCTCACAAATCCTTTATACGGAGCAGAAAGCTGGGAAAATCCTGGAAGTCCCAAAAAAGGTGGGACAGGCTATTTTTTTTACTGCTTTATCTCGCATTATTTGGCTCAGTTGGATTAGGAAACGTGTCTGGGTCGTGTGGCCCTTTTGGGATGGGAGACAGGATCCATGATGGAAACACTGGAGGGGACAGGCTGCTGGGACTGTCCCATGAGTGGCAAAGCCACTGTTCCCAGAGCTCCAAACCCATCCCAGAGCTCCAAACCCACCATTCCCAGAGCTCCAAACCCACCATTCCCAGAGCTCCAAGCCCATCCCAGAGCTTCAAACCCACTACCCCCAAATCTCCAAACCCATCATCCCCAGAGCTCCAAATCTACCATTTCCAAAACTCCAAACCCACCATCCCAAAGCTCCAAATCCAACATCCCAGATCTCCAAACTCACCACCCCCAAAGCTCCAAACTCACCATTCCCAGAGCTCCAAACCCATCCCAGAGCTCCAAACCCACCATTCCCAGAGCTCCAAACCCACCATCACAGAGCTCCAAACCCATCCAAGAGCTCCACACCCACCATTCCCAGAGCTCCAAACCCATCCCAGAGCTCCAAACCCACCATTCCCAGAGCTCCAAACCCATCCCAGAGCTCTAAATCCACCATTCCCAGAGCTCCAAACCCATCCCAGAGCTCCAAACCCACCATCCCAAAGCTCCAAACCCATCCCAGAGCTCCAAATCCACCATCCCAGAGCTCCAAACCCATCCCAGAGCTCCAAATCCACCATCCCAGAGCTCCAAACCCACCATCCCAAAGCTCCAAACCCATCCCAGAGCTCCAAATCCACCATCCCAGAGCTCCAAACCCATCCCAGAGCTCCAAATCCACCATCCCAGAGCTCCAAACCCACCATCCCAAAGCTCCAAACCCATCCCAGAGCTCCAAATCCACCATCCCAGAGCTCCAAACCCATCCCAGAGCTCCAAATCCACCATCCCAGAGCTCCAAACCCACCATCCCAAAGCTCCAAACCCATCCCAGAGCTCCAAATCCACCATCCCAGAGCTCCAAACCCATCCCAGAGCTCCAAATCCACCATCCCAGAGCTCCAAACCCACCATCCCAAAGCTCCAAACCCATCCCAGAGCTCCAAATCCACCATCCCAGAGCTCCAAACCCATCCCAGAGCTCCAAATCCACCATCCCAGAGCTCCAAACCCACCATCCCAAAGCTCCAAACCCATCCCAGAGCTCCAAATCCACCATCCCGGAGCTCCAAACCCATCCCAGAGCTCCAAATCCACCATCCCAGAGCTCCAAACCCACCATCCCAAAGCTCCAAACCCATCCCAGAGCTCCAAACCCACCATCACAGTTACAAACCCACCATTCCCGGTTACAAACCCACCATCCAAACTGCAAACCGCGGGGAAAATGGGAGCTGGGCCGTGTTTTATCCAGGAGCCAGCAGCTTCCTCAGGCTGCCCTGGGTCAGAGTCTGGCTGTTCCCTGTGGGAAGACAATCCTGGCTCTGTGTTTTCCTGAGTGGGGTCAGTGTCACGTGCTGGGACTGGGAGCTGTTGTCAGACACGTGGATGGAATCTGTGGTGGGATGATCCCTCCAGCCCTGCTAAAGACTCTCCTGGCCCATTCCTCCCTTTCTATATGGATAAAGATCCCAGAATCCCAGGATCATTGAGGTTGGAAAAGCCCTCCAAGGCCATCAAGTCCAAGCTGTGCCCCATCCCCACCTTGTCCCCAGCCCAGGGCACTGAGTGCCCCCTCCAGCCCTTCCTTGGACACCTCCAGGGATGGGCACTCCAAACCTCCCTGGGCAGCCCCTGCCAAGGCCTGAGCACCTTTTCCATGGGGAAATTCCTGCTCATGTCCAACCTGAGCCTCCCCTGTGCAAACTTTCTACCCCCAGGCATCACAAACCCGGCCTAAATCCTCCCCTGCCTTCCATGCTCCATGTCCCACACACGTGCTCGTGTGCCTGCAGCTGAATTTGAATCCACAGGGATGTGTCCTGGGCAGAAGGGGCTGAAATGTGACTCAGAAAGTGCAAAATTCCTTCAGTTGCAAAGGAAAATCCGTGGCACGGTTGGAGCTGTGAGCATCCGGCGGCTCCTGGGATCTCACTGCTCTCTGCAGGGAGGCTCCTGGCCTGGTTTGGTCCTGACTGCCCCAGAGCCAAGTCTGACCCCACAACACAAACCAGAGCAGCTCAATGAACCTTCACCGTGGCCAGGCTGGGATTCCCATGCTTTTCCATGTTTTTCCATGCTTTTCCATGCTTTCCCAAGCTTTCTGCACGCACACACCCGGAAATAAGAGCACCTGAGCTGTCCAGGCCTGGGGGTGATGGAGGCAGGAGCGGCACCAGCCGCGTGGGACGCAGAGCCTGGAAAAGGGCTTGGGCACGGGGTGTTCATGTGGAAAAGAGCAGGAATCTGCAGCCAGGTCTCCTTTATTCCTGCGGAAACCTCTCCCCGTGCCCTCCTTTTCACGCCACCGCTGTCACCTCCGCTTTGCCCTCTCTCCTCCCGACTCTTTGCCCCCGGGCTCGGTGGCACCGCTGCCCTGCACCCGCCCTGCGCCGCTGCTGCCGCAGCCCCCGGGGCTCCCACCTCCCCGTCCAACCCCAAATCCGGGAACAAACCGCTTCCAGAGCCAGCAAGGCGAATCCAGACGTGCCTGGCTCTGGGGAGGCTGATTGAAATAACTAATTAGGTTCTCACAGCCGTTCACTGCGCGAGAAGCACGGATCCCACTCCGTATCTCCTAATGAATCCCGCTCAATGCTTCCTAATGACTTGGTTAAGGGAATTTGCGCTGTCTCCGGGCTGTGGAGCCCGTGCAGCCCAGACCAGCTGCTGGGGGAAGCTTTGGATCCTCTCCCAAATTCACCTTTCCCTGCTGCCATGCAGGATTTTCAACGTTTCCCGTCACGGCAGCGCCAATTCCATCTCCTGGTGCCATCCCAAACAACCCCCTTTTCCCTGTTTGTCCTATTTAGCTGCACACAGATGGTTATCAATTTTTCCCTCTTCTTTGAGCACCTCTGAGGGAATTTCCATGAGCAAAATCTCCTCTCCCCCAGCCCAGCACAAACCGAGGCCGGAGCTCTGCACTCACGTCCTGCATTCCCACGCCCCACGAGGGCTCTGATCCTACAAAAACTGCTGGATCCAAACACCTGCCCTGCTGCAGGAAGTTCTCCTGAGCTCAGGAGCGCTGCCTGTCAATAACAACATTGCTGGGGAGGAGTCTGAGGCAGATTTGGATGAAATCATCTCTTTTAATTGTCATTTTCAAAGCCAGTCACTCCACGGTGATTTTTCCTTTTAAAATCCATTGTTTATTCCTTCTTGCTCCATTATCTCTTAGCTGGGGGGAGATTGAGGGTTTTTCTCCCTGGCTGTTATTTTCCAGTGGCTCAGGTCATCCTAACTTATGAGAGTTGCTAAAGTCATGTTTCTTCCTCCAGCTCCATTTTAATTCCCACCCTTGACTTTTCCCAGTGTTTTATTCTCCTCCAGTGCACGTCTCTTTCCCCAGGGAATTGCCAGCGTGGCAATAAATCACTGCTAATTCTCCTCCCTGCTCCTCACACCTCTTCTTTAAACAAATCTAATTTTTCACACATCCATTTCTGCACCGTTTATGAGCAACCCTTCGGGTTTTGAAATATTTGGGGGTTTTTTTTCCGGTCACGCCATTTTTCCCGCTTGGAGTGAAGCATCCCGAGGACTTTGAGCTGACATTGCTTCCATCCCCCTCCCTGCTCTGTTGCAGTGGTTTTCTTTGAGCTGCTTTCACAAAATATCCCTTTTTTTGTCCTGCACACCCCTGGCTGCACCAATACCTTCCACCACAGCTCCTCTGCTCGCTATTCTTTTCCTCCAAGCCTTAAGAAATTCCAAGGCGCCTCCTGCTATTCCATTCTGAGTGGAAGTTTTGTCATCCTCGGCTCCTCGAGTGCCAGCACTGAAGTCCCACTGTCTGGAGCTTTTCTCCCTTCCTCTCTCACTCTCTGCCGGTCTCTCTGTTGTGACTCAATTATGAGGCTTTTTAAGATTCCTCTGGGAGCTGTGGCTCTCCTGGATTTTAATATCCCGCCCAGGACAACATTCCCATTAGTTTTATTACTTCTACTACCCTGATTAATTTACTACAGGCAGAACGAGTGGCTCCACGCAGGTCTGGCACATCCCTGCTCCAAGCTGTTTATTCCAAGGTATCCGATGCAGGCAGTAATTGCACACAGGGAGGCTGTGCCTGGATGCTGGAACACCAGGGAAGGCTCAGGTTGGATATCAGGAAATATTCCTTCACTGGAAGAGTGGTTAAGCTTTGGAATGGCCTGCCCAGGGCAGTGGGGGAGTCACAATCCCTGGAAATGCTGGCCAGAAAAGGAGTAGAGGTGGGATCAGAGCGATGGATTCATGGGTGTGTGGAAGGGTGGGCTTGGTGATCTTGGAGGGCGTTGCCAACCTTAACGATTCCATGACTGGGAAGAGCATTCCCAGCAGGGCAGGGAGGGATCCTGCCCCTCTGCCCAGCCCTGGGGGCACCTCTGGGGTGCCGTGTCCAGCTCTGGCTCCTCAGCACAGCAGGGCCAGGGAGCTCCTGGAGCGGGGCCAGCGGAGCCTGCGGGGCTGAGGAAGGGCCTGGAGCATCTCCGTGCCCGGGAAAGGCTGAGGGAGCTGGGGCTGCTCAGCCTCGAGAGGAGCCCCAGCTGAGAGGGGCCCTCGGCCCTGGGTGTCCCTGGCTGCAGGGAGGGCTCCGAGCAGGGCCCGGGCTCTGCTCCGGGGCCCAGCAGCGGCACCAGAGGCACGGGCAGGGGCTGAGCCCGGCAATTCCCCTGCACGGGAGGCAGAACCTCTGCCCTGGGCAGTGCCCAGCCCTGAGCAGATTGTGCAGAGAGGCCGTGGAGTGCCCTCCCTGGGGATGTTGCAGAGCTGTGTGGGCACACTGCTGTGCCCTGTGCTCTGGGGTGGCCCTGCTGGAGCAGGGAGGTGGCACCAGGTGAGCCCCTGTGGGCCCTCCCAGCCTGACCCTCCCCAAATGGCTTCCAGGGAGTGAAGGAATTTCTGATGCTCCCAGCTCAGTTCTTGTGTCTCATTCCAGCACTGCGGCTCCTCCAGCCCCAGTGAATGAAACCTCTGGGCAGCCTAAAACCTTCAGTCACCCCAGATTGTCCTGTTGCGGTGAAGACATCCAAGCAAATGCTCCAGCGGGATAATCCGAGAGCAGTGGAGCCAGGCAGACTTGTACTGGTTTGGGACTCTCCCAAAAACCCACAGCAGAAATCGGGGAAAATCCCACTCTGAACCATCCGGTGCTGCCGTATCTCCCGGCAACATTCCCCAAAAACGAGGGCCCAAGGTGAAGAGATGCCAAAGGAGAAATTCCAGAAAGGGCCCTTCCATTTCCACAAGGGAAAAATAAATATATGCAGTCAAAGATTAAATGCCAGCTTGAAGAGGCATTCAGACACACTTCAAGGAACAGTTCCAATACAGAAAACAAGAAAAGAACATTTCTGAGAACTTCAATTAAGTACAAGGTAACTTGGAATCATTCCCATCCGTTCCTTAAATTTTCCAGACTATCTTTTCTCCTTTAATTTACGCACGGCTCTCAGAAAGGCTTTGCTACATCAAAGATACTTTTTGTCTCCTTTGTTCAAATGGATAAATTTGCCTACAAAAATTAGAAATATCATCAGCAGTGGAAAATAATTTATTTGTAAAAGGAACTAACTTTTGTTTGAACTAGAGCTGGGAATTGAGATAATGTCTATGAATATGTGGAATGAATAGATGGAAGTATCTGAATTTATGGAAATACATGAATTCTCCTTTGCTGATAGAAAATTACAGTCAGGGCCCATCGCAAGGCAAATTAATATTCAACATAATCTCATTCCCACACAGGAGCCCAAAGAGACAATTGATCTTGTTTGCACTGAAATCAATGGAAAAACTCCCGGAGTTGGACTTCCGAGGAGGAGCAGAGCCAGCGGGACACCTGAGCTGCTGCACATCCACACCTTCCCCGCATCCCAAAAGCTTTGGAACCTCTCGGGGTGGATTTGAATCGACGATCCCACGCCAGGTCTGGTTTTTTCTGCTCCAAGTCGCTCTCACAAAGCTCCGTGGGAGCAGCAGGAACAATGTGCTCGCCCCGAGGTCACCTTTGGAGCTGTGTTTTCCAGACCTTCAATCCCCCTCTTGGAGAAGATGTTTTCCTTCATCAAGGCTGCTGGGAGAGGCTCAGCCCTGGCAGGAACAATATGAGCTCCACCAGACATTATTTTTCATTTCTCTTTCAAATGCATTGGGTTTTTTTATCTGCTCGATTCCGAGGAGGAGCTGTGGCACCTCTTTTGCATTCCGAGGCTGCCTCGGGAGCTGGAATAACTCGGAGCTCTGGATGTTCAGCTGGAGCTGGGCTGGTCCTGCCAGCTCGATGTCCCCGGCATCTGCTGAGGACAGGGGGAATGTGGCATCTCACAGCCTCCTGGGACGGCTGGGAGCTTAAACCCAGGAGTCAGAATCCTTGGACACGCACTGGGAATGATCATTCCCCCACCAGGGCTGCTCCTGCTGATTTATTAATGATTGAAATCCAGCCGGTGCCCGAGTGCCCAAGTCAGCTCCACACAAGCCAGCCACACTGAAGGCAGGCAGCTCTTTTCCCTGGAGTAGGAGCGACCTCCACGGCTCCCAGCAGATCCCAAACTGTGTAACCCAGACGGAAAACCTGTCCGAAAATTCCACCTTGGCGTGGTGGAGAGTTCCAGTAGCTTAGAGGCACGGAACAGAGCAGGGCTGTTCTGGATCGGCCACTGGTGGGGACAAATCCATTTAGGAACGGCTTGCAGTGACCCAGGATTCCCAACCAGGCAATGACAGGCACTGCAAGCTCCCAGCAGCCTCTGATCCTGCCTTCTCCTGCCTCTCATCCCTGTGGAGCACGCTGGGCTTTGTGCAGGAAGAACCTGCTGCTGGCAAAGCTTTCTTCCCATGGCCGAGGGGCTCGGCTGGGGGCAGGAATCTCAGAAAGGATGGAAGAAAGTAGAGCAGTGGCAGGAAAAAATAGGGTTTGTTATTCCAGACTCGGGGAAAATCCGGGAAAATCAGGCTGGGACAAGGCACTGAAATAACAGTGGCTTCTTGAGTAGGTTTGGGTTGGATTTTGGGAAGGAATTCCTGGCTGGGAGGGTGGGGAGGCCCTGGCACAGAGAAGCTGCGGCTGCCCCTGGATCCCTGGCAGTGTCCAAGGACGGGGCTTGGAGCAGCCTGGGACAGTGGAAGGTGTCCCTGCCCATGGCAGGGCTGAGACTGGATGAGATTTAAGGTTTTTTCCACCCAAACCATTCCAGGATTCCATGATTAACCCAGCACTGCCAATCCCACCGCTCCCCATGTCCCCAAGTGCCACACCTTTTGAACACCCCCAGGGACGGTGACTCCACCTCTGCCCAGGACAGCCTGTTCCAGTGCCTGGCCACCCCTTCCAGGAAGATTTTTTTCCCTATATCCAATCTCAGCCTCTCAGTTCCACCCTGAGGGACACGACCCTGTGCTGGCACCTCAGCCGGGGACTTGTCCTGCTCAGGACACAGGAGCAGGTTTGGGGCAGTGGTGCCACTCCAGTGTCAATCCAGCTCTTCCCAAGCAGAAGTGAAACTTTTGAGGAGCTCCGAGGGAATCCTGTCCTTGCCCTTCCTGCATCCTGAGCTGCTCAGGAGGACGGGAAGGTGCCAGTCTGGGTCCATGGAGGTGCCCGCCTGGGGTTTGGAGAATTGCGGGGCTTCCCCTGCTGCTGAGGGAGCGCTCATCCCTCAGGAGGCCACGGGATCAAACATCACATTCCCGTTTTCCTGGTGGTGTGGGAGGCAGAAAATGCAGCAGCAGTTTTCTTTAACATGGGCAGAAGGAGCGGGAGACAGGGAATGTGCTTTCCATAGCAGGCAAATCCAAAGGAACCGTGATAAACCCTGGAATTACCGGGATCCCAGATAGGTGTGGATATACCGGGAAGAGTCAACAGGGCCTCTCCAGGGGAAGCCACATCCCCTAAATATCCCATAAATCTACGACATTCCTTTGGAGGTGGCAACACTGCTCCCAGCAAGGATTGGCCGCAGTTAAACTGCATTTCCCAAAAATTCCACTCAAAATCCTCACAAAACACACTTGGAGACACTGGGATTTTAGGGAATACAAGGGGAAGCCCCTCCACAGATTTAGGAGTGGTTAAAAACATGACACCGAGGGAAAGATAACTGATTTCTGCTCCTGGTGGCCCCGGAGCAGCCACGGGGATCCTTGGGGGCCTGTCTTGGGATCTGCGGCGTGGAACACTCATCAATGATCCGGAAAAGTGGGGAATGATGAAGTGGCAGTGTTTGCCTATGCGACAAAATTATTCAGGATCATGAAATCCAACAGTGACAGTGAAAAGCTCTGGAGGATCTGCCGAGAGTGAGTTCCTGACAATAAAACAGGAGGTGAAATTCAGTGTAAATACATGGAAGGCAACGGCAGGGAAGGGGGAAAAAATCCAGAGTGGGAAGGGAGTTTAAACAATGCTCAACTCTGAGTGAGCTGTCCCTGCTCATCCCAGAGTTCACAGAGCCCTGGGAAGGTGCCCTGGGAATGCTGCTCCGGCATGTGCCTGCTCAGAGAGCCAGGGGGATGTTTGGGAGCACTTGGGACAGAGAGAACAGGGCAGGAATTGTCCCCGGAGCCAGCAGGGACATCCGTGGAACATCCGTCTTTATTTTGAGTCCTGGCTGCGGGGCTGATCCTGCATCTCATAAAGGACACAGCAGGAAGAGAGAAAAACGGGAACACAGTGGCCCAGGGATGTTAAAAAATTGAACAGACCGAGGTTATCCAGCCTGGATGGGCCATGGAAGTCTGTCCTGGTGTTTTGGGGAAAGAAAATGGGAATTGGTGACTCCCCCTTTCCCCTTTCTGGCACTGCAATGAGGAACCAAAGCACAGGGAAGCCGATTGGGAATGGTGAAGCAGAACCTCTTAACACCTTCCAGTGCCCAAAGGGGCTCCAGGAGAGCTGGAGAGGGACTGGGGACAAGGGATGCAGGGACAGGACACAGGGAATGGCTTCCCGCTGCCAGAGGGCAGGGATGGATGGAATATTGGGAAGGAATTGTTCCCTGGGAGGGTGGGCAGGCCCTGGCACAGGGGGCCCAGAGCAGCTGTGGCTGCCCCTGGATCCCTGGCAGTGCCCAAGGCCGGGTTGGATGGGGTTTGGAGCAGCCTGGGACAGTGGGAGGTGTCCATGCCCATGGCAGGGGTGGGATGGGATGAGCTTTGAGGTCCCTTTCAACCCAAACCATTTTACAAATCCCCTCTCTGCTTGCTCTGACTAAAATGAGGCATCTGCAGGCCCAGAGAGTGCAGCTCAAAGGCTCTTCTGCGTTTCACATCCAAAGCAAAGCGGAATCCTCCACCAAAGTGCTGCCATTCCCAACCTGATCCCGTGGGAGAGGCAGCTGAGGAGCACAGCCAAGGAAATCCCCGCTGTTCCCCTGTGCAAGAGGCAAAGAGGAAAAATTAATTTTTTTTTTTTTAAATCTAAAGACCAGAATTATTCAAACACAAACGTGCTGCAGGAGACCAGAACTCGGAGGAGCAGATGAAAGAGTGAACTGCCGAGCACTGAGAGGACGCACAATGAGAGGCCACCTCTGCCACCCCGTCTCTGGGGGGGTCCTGCTGCCAATCCTGCTGAATTCCAAAGGGTTCCTTTCCTTCTGGAATGCCGAGGTACCGCTCACATCCCCTCTGCCTCGCTCTTCCTTCCTTCTTTATTTTTATTTTCCAGGGAGCCACAATTAGGGATGATCCATCAGAGGGAAATACCTAGAGCTCACATTGAGCAGGGGAGCCTGCTCGGAGAAGAAAGAAGATTTTGTGCGAAGGCACCGCTCACCGGCGAGGCTCCACATCAAAAGGATGTTTTTCCACGGACCAAAGAGCGGGATTCATTCTCCATCCGGGCCCAGATCCGCACTGACACCGGGAAGACTTTCAGGCGGCCACGCTTTGTTTACTTAAAAGCTCGGAGGAAGGGAAAATGTCACAAGCGCTCATGTAGAGCTGCGAGTGCCCCGGTCGGACACCTCCAGCACGGCTCTTTGTACAAGCAAAACCCTCCCCGCGGGCCGGGGAGTGCTGCACAAATCATCTGCCCAATCATTTACGGCGATGAATAATTCATGGACAGCCAAATGTGTTCACAAGCGGTTCCTGGGAAGGGCTGGGAGCTGCTCAAGGCGTGGATGTGCTGCTGCTGAGAACCCGAGCGGGCTTTCCTTGGCTCCTCGGAGCTCCAGCCCTCCGAGCATCGCTGCTTGTCCCCATCCCGAGCTCTCTGTCCCCTCCCTGTCCCAGCTGGTGGAAACCCCAGTGTGTCCCTCAAGGGCTGATTCCCGTGACACACCGAAATTACTTCATGGGACTCATTTCATTTCTTCTTTATTTATTTCTTCTCTCTTCTGGCCGACAGCGGAGGTGCAGGACTGCTTTGCTGAAGCTGCACGGCTCACACAGATGTGGCTCCATCCCTCCAGACATTCCCATCCCGAGCTCTTTGTCCGTTCCCTGTCCCAACAGGTGGAAACCCCAGTGCCTCCCTCAAGGGCTAATTCCCATGGCACACCTGAATGACTTCATGGGACTCATTTCGTTTCTTCTTCCTTCTTTCCTTCCTTCCTTCCTTCCTTCCTTCCTTCCTTCCTTCCTTCCTTCCTTCCTTCCTTCTTTCTTTCTTTCTNTGGCCTTGGATGCTTCCAGGGATCCAGGGGCAGCCACAGCTTCTCTGGGGGAAAAAAAACTGGATTCTTTTTTTCCAGTGTCAGACACAGCAGAACAAGCCCAGTTCTCTTTAGCCTTGCATGAGATGCAAAATCTAAAGAGAAGCAACAGGTTTCCTATAAATAAATATAAATATATAAAAGTATATATAAATAGATATAAATAGATATAAATAGATATAAATAGATATAAATATATAAATAGATATAAATATATAGAAATATGTATAAATGTATATAAATGTATATAAATACATGACAGGTTTCCTATAAATATATGTCTCCTATATATCCGTCCTCCGGAATATTTGCTGCACAACCTCAAGTGATGCATGCTCAGCTATCCATCCTGGTTTCCAGGACCTCCTTCCAGGGTGATCCCTCAATCTTCTGAGCAAGTATTTCCAGGAGAAGTGTGTTAATCCTGCTGCTGCCCAGATCCCCAGGGAATAACCCTTTCTGGAAATCCAAGCTGCTTTTCTGCCGAGGAAACTCACGGAGCGATCTGGGAATTTTCAGCCCAGTCCTGCCCATGGATTTCGGGAGGGAATTCCCCTCTTTCCCCGCCCCATGGGAATGATCCTCACCAGTTCAGGAGCTGCACTGGTCCTGCTGCCCATGAGGAAGTTTTCCCTCCGTGTCCCATCCCCGCTGCTCACGCTCGCTAATTACCCCGGGCGCCAATGAAATATGATTACATTTTTCTCTTCATTAAGCATGATATCGAATCATAACTCACACGAATCAAATTGTTTTATTCCTTTTCTCCCTGTTTGCTTTGGAACCCTTCCCCGCTCCTGCCAATGCGGGTTTAGCTCTGTCTCTGCCGCCGAGCCCAGCAGCCGCGCCAGGACCCTGCAATTTTAATGATCTAATCCGACAGCGAGCAGGCTTTAATTTAAACTTTTATTAACGACCACTTTCCACCCTCAAAGACTATATTAGAATTGCTTAATGGAATTGCAGATTATAAATGCCCCACTGCAAGGCCCACTCGTGCCGGCGTGCAGTGCCCCTTCGGAATTCAGAGCAATCCTATTAACTCCTCTTTATGTTTTGGAGAGGTCACTTTGATTGCAGCTTTTTGTGTACTTCCCCTCGGAGATAGCGCTGCCCCAATCTCAGCGACTGAAAGAAGAGAATTTTACCAAAGATCGCGTCTCTCACATTCATTCTCCTTCGACAGGCAGCTTAAAATTTAATTTCTTTGGCTTAGTGCACGGGGTTTTTTTGGGGAGTCTGCTGAGGGGGGATGGAAATGAATTCCTCGGGCAGCATTGATGCCGTGAGCGGCTACCTGGAAACAGAGACTGGACAGGAGTAAGGGAATAAAGGCAGGGATTTATTTGAAAGGTCTTCAAAGGCACACCCTGGGGAGCCAGAGGCTGCTTCCAAAATGGACCCCAAGATGGACAACGAGTCACGAGTTCTTCACACTTTTATAGGTTTGGGTCATTTGCAAATCAGCATAAATTCACCAATTAAAACTTTAGCTAATGATGTAATTTCTTCAATTTCTCCACCTCTCTAGGGGCCCTAGTTTACACTTTTTGGGCCTAGGACAGTCTGAGTGTCCTTGAACAGCAAGCTCGGAGAGGCTTTGTTGTGTCTGTCTGGCCTAGGAGAGCAGCTAATGAGCTGCAAGAAACTTCGGAGTTACACACTGGGCAATACAGGATTTGAAAAATATAGAAGTTAAAACCTACGGCATCAGCATCAGACGGTGACAGGAGTGACAGAATCCACCCCAAGACCTGTTGGGAAAGGAGAGGAGACGAGGGAGGAGGACGCAGGGATTCATTCATAGGTGTAAAACTGCAGCATCACGGCGACCTTTGGAAGTGTGAGGCCCTCTGCAGTTTTTCACACCCCCTGTTGGTCCTGGCTCTGTTAGGCCGGGCTTGAATGGGCGTCTCTTCACGGAGTCTGCCTTGGGAATCAGGGCCCACTCTCAATGTGCTGTGAAGGGGATCCCCCACCCCCATTCTTTATTTCATTTTATTTAAGGAGTCACTAAAGTCCTCAGCAACCCCCAAACCCCCCCCAAAGCCCGGCACACGGTGATTGTTTGCCTCAGGAAATGCCCTATTAATCATTTGCTGCACAGATTTAATTTCTCACCATTCTCCCCTCTTTATTTGCCGCTGTTATTGTTCCTTTCTGCCGCTCCAGCGTTTCAGCCGCGCCGTGAAAAGGCAGAGCCAACCTCAGGTTCTCAAGGAAGAGAACAATCCATCAGCTCCCCGGCCTCACAATGGGGATCCGCAGGAGCAGCTGCCTCGGGTTTGAATATCCCTCGCCCCAAAGGCTTGACCAGGGGACAGAAAAAGCACTTATTCCCAGGAAAAAGAGGGAGGCGAAGGACACAGAGGGGGAATTTTTCCATCTGAGATGTTTACACTCGAGCTGCTCCTCTGGTCTCCTTTTCCAGGGATTGAGTGGAGGGTGTGACTCACCTGATGCGTTTGGAATATCAAGGCCAGGACAGAACAACCCAGCTGTGATGCGCCCGTTTCTCCCCTAAAAATAACCTGAAGGGTTGAGCGGGGCACAGCAGAGGCCTCTAAAGTCAGGGAGAATGTACTTCCCTCTCTGTAGGCAGTGCCAGCATCAGATCCCTGATGAAAAGGATTTCCCACTGGCAGGTAAATCCAGCTGCCACAGTCCCTGGGTAGGGGGAACATCTGGGAGCCAGACGAGCCCTGTAGAGCAGATTTATAGGATTTGTGGTTTGCCCACCTCCGGCTGGGCTGGGACAGCACAGGGTGCAGCACAGATCAGGGCTTGGCTGGCTTTTCCCCGTCCCCACCTCTCCACCACCAAGGAGCAGCAGCAGCCTCTGTGTCCTGCTTATTTCTTCCTTTTCCTTCTGAAATCCTGCCAAGTTCCAACCCCAGTGCAGAGTGAGGCCTCCCAGCCCACCCGTGACAGGGAGGGGGCCCTTCCCTTGGGAATGCTGACATTGCTCAGGGGTGGGATTTCCCCGTCCCCGGGTCCTGCCCAAACCCTGCTCCTCACAAAGTGACACCGACCTTCCCCTGGCTGGATATTTGCCATGGGAACATGCAGCCAAGGGAGTGTGGAATTGTAGAGAAAAATCACCTGGAGCTCGCTGTATCCCATAAGGAAAGGCTGGGAGGGTTGGGATTGTTCAGCCTGGAGAAGAGAAGCTCTGGGGGGACCTCACTGTGGCCTTGCAGGACCTGAAGAGAGACTACAAGAAAGATGGAGAGAGACTGTAGACAAAGGCTGGAGGGACAGGACACAGGGAATGGCTGCCCACTGCCAGAGGGCAGGGATGGATGGGATATTGGGAAGGAATTGTTCCCTGGGAGGGTGGGCAGGCCCTGGCACAGGGGGCCCAGAGCAGCTGTGGCTGCCCCTGGATCCCTGGCAGTGCCCAAGGCCAGGCTGGACGGGGCTTGGAGCAGCCTGGGATAGTGGGAGGTGTCCCTGCCCATGGCAGGGGTGGGATGGGATGAGCTTTGAGGTCCCTTCCAATCCAAACCCTTCCATGATTCTGGGATGATCCTGATGCTCCATGAGCTGAAATCAGTGAGCTGGGATTCAACATGCTGGGATGCACACAGGGCATTCCTGGCTCTCCATTTTCCTGGGAGTTGTTCCCTGCTGCCAGCCCAGCCCTTGCAGCCCCATCCATGAGCTCCATCCCTGTCGGATCCAGCCCATTCCCTCCCTGTGACCTTGCCGTGTTGAGGCTGGCAGGAAACCAAGGCATCTCACCTGCCTCAGCATTCCCAGCTCGTCATTTAACACCCACACCCCCAGGATCCATTAAATCGGAATATTTGTTCCATTTGCCACCTCCTCCCCCCGAGCAGGGCCTGGAAACAGGAGTGGGATCCGAGCGAAGCCGGCGTGAACGGGCTCGGAATTTCTCTTTTGTGAATATTTGTGTGTTAAAGTTACAGATCTGCTTTTTCCCCCTGTTTGCTGTAGCGCTGCTCAAATATTTGTGGAGCCCGAACGCAGCCTAATTGAAATTCACTCGAATTCAAATTAATATTCATGATTTTTTTTCCTCTCTCCTGCCTTCCACCCTTCACTCGGCTCTGAAGGGAAGCAGCTCCCTGCTGAGGAGGGGACAGCTGGAAGCTGGGAGGCTCCTGGGAGGGTGGAAACTTTGGCAATCCGCTTGGAATTTCTGGAGGCAGCCACACGCTGGATGTCAGGATTGACAGGAAGGTTTTGAGCTCCGTCAGGGAGTGCTGGAATTTTGCAGCCCCTCCCTCTGCATCGCTGTTCGCTCCACCTGCTCCTTGTCCTTGGATCCAGCTCCATCCTGCCCTTCTCCATCAGCATCCCTCAAAATTCCCCCCTGGGCCATCAGCACAGAGATTGGGACTTCTCCAGGAGGGAAGGGCAGAGATTTGGGGCTGTCTGGAAGTGGAGAGGGATTTGGGGATGGGTCTCATTTGGGGCTGGCTGAGACCTCAAACCTCCATCGTGTGATTTCTATCAAAGGTGAGCAGAATGTGCTGAAACCCCACATCCCTACAACACATCCCTCTCCCAGACCTTTTCCCTGTCTAGCCAGCCTGCTGCTCCCTGTCTGCCACCGAGGAAATCTTGCAGGGGGAGATCAGAGCTGGCACAGCCAAACCTCCCCCAGTCACCTGGGAAACACAAGACATTTTTCTTCTTCTCGGGAAAACATGGAAATTAAATTGGAAGCACTACATGGATGCAGCGCTGCCCAGATAAACTCACAGGCTGTCAGCTTGCAGATGTTCCTGGCTGCTGGAACATCTTTTCTCAGGCTTTTCCCAGCATCCCAGGGATTCTGGAAGTGCTTTCCAGCCAGTATTTAGGGGCCCCAGAAAAGCACTAGGATAGAAATATGATAAACTCCGTATTTAACAAGGAAAATCCAGGAACGGGGAGAACGACCCAGGGGCACTGCGATGTCTGGCAGATCCTAGGAGGGAATTCTTGGCTGGGAGGGAATTCAGGCACAGGGTGCCCAGAGAAGCTGTGGCTGCCCCTGGATCCCTGGCAGTGCCCAAGGCCAGGCTGGACGGGGCTTGGAGCAGCCTGGGACGGTGGGAGGTGTCCCTGCCCATGGCAGGGGGTAGAAAACAAACACAAAACCATCTCCCAGATTCATTCCAACCCAAACCATTCCGGGATTCCCTGATTTTGGAATCACTCCGGATGATTTTCCCCAAAGATAGGCTTTTGCTGCCACTGCCCCTGTGCAGAGCCACAAATACACTTTATTTTCCATTTGATTTCTAATCTTTTTTAGGCCTCATGGCTACAAATCCTAAAGGAAAGGGAGGCAGGCGCAGCAGGGAGCCCATTTGCTCCCCAGGTGTGGGATCAGCAGCGGATCCAAGGTCTTTGCAGGACAGAGCCTTTACGGCTCCCAAGCCATCTCCCTTCCCTGCCTCGGCCAGCACAGCAGGAGCCAAATTTATCTCTCCTCTAAATACCAGCGGAGCTGAACAGGGATTTTTAAAAGTCACCGAAGTGTTCCAGCCCTCCTCATGCCTCGGTGGCATTTGCAGCCCACAAATCACCGAGAGGGCGTCCCAAGCCCCATGTTTGCATTTCCACACCTTGCTGGAGATCACGGCCGTGCCCTCAGGCTGGAAAACTCCACATGAAACGGAAAGGACAGCAAGGGATGCTCAGGGTTTGGAAAATATCCTTTATACCAAGGTTTCTCCTGGAAATCATTGTCTAAAGCAGAGCTGGGCTGCAGCTGAGGGGTCCCTTGAAGGCAGGAAACTCTCCTGGCAGCAGAAGCTGTGCGGGACCTCTAAAATAAGGGGTGTTATCACCAAAGAAACTTCCTTTTAACTCCTCAAAGGTCTGAACCCCAGACCCGGTGGTGGCAGCGCTGTGGGGAAGAGTCCCAGCTGGACAGATGTGTCCAAGGTAGAGAAATCACCTGGAATCTGGGATATCTCCCCAGCTGGGTGTGTCTGGGCTTCCTCTGTGGAAGAGCTCTTTGGGGGAAGATCCCGTGGCTGCGGGGTAATCCAGGCTAGCAGGGAACTCCCCAGCCTGACCCCATCCTACTTTTCTTAGGGTCAGGGTGGAAAAAATTCTAACTGAAGGCACAACAAGCTGGATTTCTAGGGAGGAGACTTGCGGGGAACGGAATAATTCCGTGTTCTGCACCATAAGAGATGAACACAAAGGGTTGGGCACACGCTGCCTCCAACCTGAATCCTTTTTCTGCCTCAATACCTTTTCTGTCTTCCCACTTTGGCTGCTCTGCCGTCTCCTATGGGGAGATTTCCGCAGGAGGTGCAGAACCCGACAGCTCCTCGGCTGCTGCCACCTGATCTCCGTCACCCCGGAGTCCTGCAAAAGGTTTTCACAAGGGCCTGGAGTGATAGGACAAAGGGGAAGGGATTTAGGGTGAAAGAGGAGAGATTTAGATGGGATATTGGGAAGGAATCCTTCCCTGTGAGGATGGAGAGGCCTCAGGTTGCTCAGATCCCTGGAAGTGTCCAAGGCCAGTTGGAGCAGCCTGGGATAGTGGAAGGTGTCCCTGCCCATGTCAGGGGTGGGACTGGATGGGATTTAAGGTCCTTTCCCACCCGAACCGTTCTGGGATTCTGGGATTCTGTGGAATGGGATAAAAGGAGTCGGCAAGGAGCAATCCAAGGTGAGGTGGATCCCCCGTGCCCGTGTTCCCTCAGCATCCCGAGGGTGGATCACAGCCAGCAGGAGCTTTACCCTCCTACAACCCTGACCACAGTTCCCGCACCTGGTACCTCCCAAGGCTCTCCAGGCAGTGCGTCCTGCATTCCCAGCGTCCCTTTGCACACTCACAGGGATTGCTGCTGCCCTCCCGCCCTCTGATCCCACCGAAGCTTTTCCAGGGATGAGCACTGTTGCAGCTCAGCCTCTGCATTATCAGGGTTCTTCAGCCCCCTGAATGTCCCACCCAGGCACTCAATATTCTCTAAATTCCCTATTTGCACCAGCACCTCTTCATTTGATCCCTTAATCCTAAACAGCAGCTCACCTTTATTACCAGCACGGAGCAAGCCAGGAGCAGACTTTTCCCGACATCCCCCGAGGTGAGAACTTATGAAATGAAATAATTTCACTTCTCAGCTGTGTCCTCATCTTCCTTAATTGTTCCCTTTAACTCCCGGGGAGCCAGCAGCGCTGCCTGGTTCCTTTGCAGCCCTTCCTGTTCCTGCCAGACTTGAATGATCCATTGTTTGTTTCCATTCCTTGCTATTCCTTGCCGGCTTCCTGTTTCCCCTCTTTCATGCTGTATTTTCTGTTCCTTGACCTTGTGAAGGTTGGATTTGCAGTTTTTGAAGGGCCATTGTGTGGCCCAAACACCTTTCTGAACTCTGCTCTGTACCTGCCTTCATCCTGGCCTTCCTCTGCTCCCACCCGCACCGGGTGCAGCCCCTTTGGAACTGAGATTCCTGCTGAAATCTCATTAATGGCAATTAAAGATGAGCTGGGGGTTGAGCGAGCACCTTGCAGGAGGTGTTTGCCCTGTAATCCTCAAAGAGCATCCATGCCAAATTTTGGGATTTAATCTCTTTATTTTGGACTCTTGCTGCCATCCCTGTCCCTTTGGAATTTCTCTGCCCCAAGGTTGGCGTCAGCGTGGCGGGGCTGGAGCCTCCTCTTTCCCAGGGATAATGAATGTAATTCCATCCTTAACGAGCGAATCCAATCCCAGCCCAGTTCCTCCCACGACGAGCGCCGTGACCGCCGTGGGCTGGGAGCGGGGCTGAGCTGGAGCCGCGGGATGAGCGAATCTCCGAAATTCCATTCCGTGCCTTATTGGGACTTAAAAAATTACGTCTTATTCATCTATTGATGACAGTGGCCTCTTGGGTGTAAATTGAAGCAATTACGAAGGATCATGCAAATTAATCAATTATTTTCAGATTATTACACTCGAGCAGAAGTCTTGCTCTTCAATTTAGTTAAACTTTGCCTCTGAGTCAATTTTCCAGCCTCCAAATGAAGCTATTTATTAGCTCAGAAGATCTGGGCAAAGGGAAAAAAAGTTCCACCCAGGAACTGGAAGGCATGAGGGGTGATTTCGAAAAGGGTTTCACACAGAAACTGGGGTGTTTAGAAGGTCCAGAAGGGCCAGGCCTGGTCCCGGTGCGAGTGAGATGTTTGGGATCGGGGAAAAGGCGGTGACAGAATCCCGGCTCCGTGCACAGATCTGGTTCCATGGGGGGTCCCAAAGCTCCTGGCAGTGAGGGACAGAGGGGACACCACCCTCCAAGGGGACAAACCCCCTCTGCTCCTGCTTGCCTTGGGTGGATGCCTTGGGAATCCACCCCATCCTCAGCTCTGGGGTGTCCCGTGGAGGAGGTGACACCAACCTGCACTCCCAGGGACCCCGGGCTGGGGATGAGACCCCTCAAAGCTCCACAGCTGCTCCTGCCCAGCTCCCAGCGTCCCCTGTGTGGCTTTAATTGTCCATCCCTAATGGATTATCACGGCTCTTCCAGCCTCGCCCAATTAATGCAAATTCCAAGGAGAGCTAAAAGGGAATGAAATGAGAATTAGGAGTGGAGCTGGGGGCCCTTCCCTGGGATCTCACCTCGCCGATGCTGGGCAGGCCGTGCTGCATCCCACCACTGCCAGCTGGGGAAAATCCCCGGAAAACTCTTCCCAGGATCTGTGCCCGCTGCCGTGCTCTGCCCACATCCAGGCTGAGGGGCTGGGGGGTGGCTGAAAGCTTTGGAGTTTGGATTTAAGTGATTCTAAACCAGCTTTGGGTTTATAGCTAATAAGACATTAGTATGCTAATTAAATTATCCATGGAGTGGTGTAAAGAGGCCTTCCTGAAGTTTAATGGCTGTGTAAAAGGTAACTCCGCTCGCGATGTAATTAATTCATGGAACAATAAATGGAAAATTAGATTCTTATTAATATCGGAGAGGCTTTTCCCGCATCAGGAATGGAGCGGGGGGAGGGATCGGTCATTTCTGCTTTCCGTGTGGGACGAAGGAAGCAGCAGCTCCTGAGTGCGAAGCACCGTCCCCGCGTCTGCGGCTGCTCCAGCCAGGCACAGGTTTGCTCCCTACGGAAAGCTCCCACATCCCACGGGATTCCTCTTGCGCCACACGGGGCCAGGGAAAGCACCCCCTCCATGAGCGTTCCCACACTCAGGTGAGGGGTGAGGGAATCTTGAAGAGCAGCAGGACAGGAGATCTCCCTCAGGAAAACCAGCGCTGCCCTGGACTCAAATGACCAGGAAAGAACCAACAGCGGCCCCTCTGGAAAAAGCAGCTCATCCCGAGGTTTGCGAAATCTTCCAAGCACAGAGAGGGATGCAAAGCTGTGGGGTTTTGCTTGAAGGTGGGAGGTGTGACCACAGAGCTCCAGGAAAACTCCTGTGCCCATCAGCTCTCCCGGCACAGCTCTGCCATCTCCTCCGGAGCGTCCCGGGAGGGTCACGCCTCCAGCTGCTCCACTGCCCCACGGCATGGCAACAAATCCATGCCCGAGGGAATTCTGAGCTCGGAAGCTGCGTTTCAGTTGCCCATCAGGAGAGAGGCGCCAGGTTTTGGGCAGAGTGACCCACAAGCTGCAGGGTCTGGCACAAACAAACCCTTCCCTGTGCCTTCTCCCAGCATGTGCTGGGCACCCCTGGAAGCCCTGCTGGACGCCGGGAGAGGAGTGACAACCTCTCCCCAAACACGGCTGGGGAGTTTGTCCGGGGAAGAGGCGGGGTGGGAAGCAGTGCCACGGCTTTCTCCAGCTGCAGGATCCTGCTGCCTCTTGCCCTTCCTTCCCCAAAATTCCTGGGGAGCTATTCAGGAGAGAGCTGAGCACGTTCCCGGATCCAGAGGGACCCCAGGCACCGCCGGCCTCCTGTGAAATACCTTGGGGGAAGTGAGGGAATTCCAGTGGACCAGCGACCTGCAGAGCTTTTGCTCAGCTTCCCTGGTCATTAGCAATTAATTACCTTTGTGGCTGGCTCATTAAGGCAACCCAGCAGTCCCGTGACACGAACCTGGAAGCTCCCCAGGAGGAGGCGGCTCCAGCTCACAGCTCGCTGCTCCTCAAAGGGCAAACCTCGTGTCCCTCCAGCCTTGTTCCCATTCCCTCGTGGATCCCAGCATGCCAAGGAGAGCCAGGCAGGCGGGGTTGGATGGAGAACGGGCAAAGCAGAGCTTGTCCTCTCACCAGGTCCCTGTGACAGCACCTTATCAGCTGATAAGAGCAGGCCCAAGGGGACAAGGACAGCAGGACACAAGGACAGCAGGACACCTTCCTGTGGCTGCAGCTCGGTGAGGCTCGGGCAGTGTCCTTTGAGCTGTGCCCTGCAGCCTGTCCCCAGCTCAGCTGGCACAAAAGCCAAACAGGACATGGGGCAGCCACCAGTAATTCCCAGTTTGAGGACAGAAACCACACCTTTGAGGTGTGGAATCACAGTGTGGGGACAGGGATCACAGTGTGGGGACAGGGATCACAGTGTGAGGACAGGGACCACCCCAAGCTCTGCAGGGTCCTGCCAGCATTGGGGACGCAGCCACCTGGGCTTTCCTCAGAGTGACATCTCCCTGTGCCGCCGCTTCAGCAGCTTTCCCTGTGTCCCCTCTGATCCCTGCTCCAGGCCGGGGTCATTTCTGGAGTTAATCCCCCTGGGAATGGGTCCCAGCACATTGGCAGGGGCTGCCCAGGGAGGTTTGGAGTCCCCATCCCTGGAGGTGTCCAAGGAAGGCCTGGACGTGGCACTCAGGGCTGGTGACAAGGTGGGGATCAGGCACAGGTTGGATTTGATGATCCTGGAGTTCTTCTCCAGCCTCGATGACTCCGGGATTGGTAGGGCAGCCTTGGGGCAGTGCTGGCTGTGCCTGCAATCCCTCACAGCTCCCAGGGCTGGCAAAGAAGAAAGCAGAGAGGCACACGAGGCCCTCGGTTGTCACCAAACCAGGGATGTTTGCAGTGGGGGAGGTGACAGCCTGGTTTTTTCTGCCCCTGAACTCAGCTGCATCCGCAGCTCTCTCAGACTGCGAGAAAATCAACTCCCCTGCAGGGCAGGCAGTGTGACACGAGCAGCAAACCTGGCTCCGAGGCCCACGGTGCCATCAGCATCCTGGCACAATCCCAGGCCTCATCCAGGGACAGCGGGAGCAGGCGGGCTTGCAGAAATGTTTGCAGAGCATTCCGGAGAGCCAGGCTCTCGTCGGGACGATCCCTGCCCAGGGATCGGTGCCCAGCCTGCTGCAGCTCTGCTCTGCCCAGGAATTCCTCTGCAGGAATCAAAGGGATGTTGAGGTGGGAGAAATCCCTGCCCCAACAGCTTCGTGGCCCCACAACGGCAGCAGCGTTTCTGAGCTGCCGGGGAATGTTATTTTGTCTTTTCTCTGGTTTTAATGTGACTGTCCCTACTAATAAATTATTCTGTTAGGACAGAATCATATTTTCTGCTCTCGGAGCCTTTCTCTTTCTCTCCACAGAAAGCCCATTCAGGCAGATTTCAAATAAAACCCCCTACAAATCCCTGGCAAATCATTCCCATCTCAGAGTGGAGAGGAGAAGCAGAATTCATTTCCTTTCCACTCCTGCTCACAGAAAACCCAGCCCCAGCTGCCCCAGAGAGCTGCAGGAATGTTCGTCCTCACGGGAGGCTGAGCGCAGAGTGCCGGTGGCAGCCCGGGGGTGGCACTGAGGGGACAGCGTTGCCCCCCCGGGTGACAATCCCTGCCTGGCTGCAGGGAGGGGGGACAGGTGCTGCCCTCCTCTCCAGGAGCTTTCCATGATTTTTAAAGTGGTTTTCGTGGCATTTCCTGGCTGGGCTGCACAGGATTCCTGGAGGGAAAGGGATGGGGCTGGAGCTGGTGTGCTCCCATCTGCCCCCACTTTTAGGGATGCAGGAGGAGCAGGAGAAATCTGCAGGAGCTCAGGTTCCGGAGGGATGCCCCTGCTCCTTCCCTGAGCTGGCAAAGGGCAGGAAAACTCTTGGGAAGTGCCTTCCCCCATCCATCAGCTGGGGCTCTGCCACACCTGGAGACAGGGAATGGCAGTGCTGCCCTTCCCACATCTGTTCCTTTAATTTTGGGGTTCTTTTTGCTGCCCTGAACCTGCCCTCAGGCTCAAACTGGGAGCTGGCACTGGTATCTGCCCAGAACACCTTCCCGGGGTCTCCCTCAGCTGCCTGAGCTCGGCTTCTCCAGAGGCACAGGGAAACTTTGTACGGTGCCACGTCAAGTACTGGAATTCAGGGAGATGAAATCTCCGTCATTTCCCTTCTATTCCCAAAAATAAATAAATAAAGGGAGCTGTTATCTGTTCCCAGAAAGGAGAGAGCAGCTTTATCTCACTTGATCTCCTGCTGGTGAAGTCCCATTACATTTTATTCCATCTCCTTGTTGTGTTCAGGTCCCTTCCTTCCCTCTCTGCTCCTGTTTCCTCTGACCTAAACCCTCCACGTTATTTTAAGCCTGGCCTAAGACTTCGGGGTTCAATTTTTCCTCTTCCCTAACAGCAAGGCATTTGTTCTTCACTCAGACACTCCTAATTAGACAAAATCAGATTTATTAAAAATATTTCCCTCCTCATCCACCTGTGACCCCATTCCCCCTGTCTGCACTTCCATGTCCTTGCCCTGAGTGCAGAGGGAAAGCTCAGGAATCCTCAGGACTTTAACCCTCTGGAATAACGTTAAAAGCCATCCCAGGGTCTCTCTTTCCGCTGCTTGTTGTGACTTCCCCGCCCGCTGGATCCCTGGCAGATCCAGGGAGATGCTGCTCCCTCTCTGCAGGGCGTGGGAGATGTGACTGCCACCGTGTTTCAGATTTGTCACCGTGTTTCAGACCCGCCACGGGGAGCTGGGCTCTGATTTGGAATTTGCTCCTGCAGGGAAAATTAATTTCTCCTCCAAGTGCTGATGCCCGGATAATTTGCCGGCAGCCCCAGCAGATTTGCAGCCAGCAGGAGGCTCTGGGCAGTGCCAGGGAGCAGAGGGTCACCCCAGGCCACGTCTGACGCCTTTGAGGGATGGAGCTGTGGGCTTGGAAAAGCTCCTGGTGCCACCAGTCCTTCAGGAGACAACGCCTGGGTGAGGCGGATTCCGCACACCCAGTGGGGAGAACCACGAGCAGGAGCCTCCTCCCCACCAAGAGGTTTTGATCCAAGTGCTTGATGCCTCCCAAATTCCTCCTGTGTGCTCCTTTCCTGGGAATCAGCTGGATCTGAGGGGTTTGTGGAGCTCCTGCCTCAGCTCCTGGCTCTGGGACACCATGACAGCTCCGGGAGCTGCTCTGCACTGGAGCCCCTAAACAACTTCCTTACATCCCCTTTGCTCCTTTCGGGGGATTTCCAACCTGGACACTGCATGAAGCCTCCCAAATTCCTCCTGTGTGCTCCTTTCCCGGGAATCAGCTGGATCTGAGGGGTTTGTGGAGCTCCTGTCTCAGCTCCGAGCATCGGCTGTGGGACACCACGACAGCTCCGGGAGCTGCTTTGCACTGGGGCTCCCTACACAATTCCATACATCCCACCCATACTCCTTTTGAGGGATTTCCAACCTGGAAACTGCTTTTTATTGGAGTCTCAAGGAGAAGGCTTCACTTTGGAAGCAGAGAGCCCTAACATCCCAATCCGGCAGCAGGAAAATGGAATAAAAATGTGAGATGGATTCAAAATCCCAGCCAGGAGGGAGGACTCGGTGCTGACCCCACACAGGATGAAGCCCCATGGGAGGTTGGACAATCAGATATCCCTGCCAGGGCACTCCAGCATTCCCAACTCCTCTGGAAGCACAGCTGGAGCTGTCAGGAAGACCCAGCTCAGCACAGCCCTCTGGTTTTGGAGTCCCCAGAGTGCTTCTTGTCTCTGCAGATTCCCACTCATCCAGGGGCTGGGTGGCTTTGGCATCTGCTGGATGCTCTGGAATTTGCTCTGCCAGAATATTGGGGTTCCCTGTTCCCAGTGAGGTACTGGTACAGATCCAACCTCATCCTCCACCTGCGAACAGCACTTGAGGAAAACTTGAGGAACAGGGTGTCAGAGGAAATCTAACCAGGTTAGGAGTTATCCTCTGCTTTTCCATCCCTTCCCCACTCCGGGACAATGAGGATTTTCCTAAATACCAGCTCCCCTGCTTGGCAGCACCCGGAGACATTCGGGTTGCCCAGAGCTTCTGATCAGATCCATCCCTTCCAGCCAGCCCGAGGAGGAATGTTTGGAATGTGATCTTCAATTAGGAGCTGTTAACTGGCAGGTTATTCCCAGATTCCTGATCCTGGGATAGCCTGGCACAGGCTCAGCAGGAGGGGCCGAAGGGGCAGGGAGAACTGGGAGGCGCTGGGAGAAAACCACTCCTCCAAAGGGTGATTCCTGTGGAGAACCTGCCCAGAAAAGCGGTGGAGTCACCATTCCCGGAAAACCACCCCTCCAAAGGGTGATTCCTGTGGAGAACCTGCTCAGGGGGGTGCTGGAGTCAGCATTCCCAGAAAACCACCCCTCCAAAGGGTGATTCCTGTGGAGAACCTGCTCAGGGAGGTGCTGGAGTCAGCATTCCCAGAAAACCACCTCTCCAAAGGGTGATTCCTATGGAGAACTTGCCCAGGGAAGTGCTAGAGACACCATTCCCAGAAAACCACCATTCCAAAGGGTGATTCCTGTGAAGAACCTGCCCAGGGAAATGATGGAGTCCCAATCCCTGGAACTGCTCAAAAAACGTGTGGATGTGGCTCTTGAGGACATGGTTTAGTGGTGCACTCTTGCCCTTGGTGATCCTGAAGGTCTTTTCCAACCTCAGCAATTCCATGAGATGATGAGAAGGGTGACCAAAGGCAGGGAAAGCCACGGGAATGTGGGACGGGAGCACATCCCAGCATGCCCAGTTGAAGGGAGGGGGATCCTGATGGATCAGGCCCAGCCAGAGCTGAGCACCTGAACTAAAGCCTGGAGCAGGAATCCACTTTTTTGCTATCCAGGTGTGTTTATCCAGGTGAATCCCTCATCCACACAGTGGGTTTGGAGCTGCTCGGTGCTCCCTGACCTTCAGAACTTGCTGAGTGTCCTCAAATCCATGCTGAAAGAGCCACAAAGACAGAAATGATGGAGAAACAGCTGGAAGCTGTGGGAGACGGGGCAGATCTTGCCCCTGGACACCTGAACTCAAGTGGAAACAGCAACATTTTATCCCTGAAAAGTGGGAATCCTCTATTTCCATGCTTGCTCTGAGGTATCCGTGGCAAAGATGGTGCTTTTGGTGGCACAAAGGATTATCCCGACCTCACAGGATTATTCCAGATGTCCCCGAGAGCTGGGAACTGCTCCATCCACAACAAAGTGTCCCCGCTTGACGTGACACAATGAAGGGAATTCCAGGAAAAACCTGTCAGGGAAAGGGCTTTTTTTCCCCACTAATTGGACAAAAGATGTTTGTTCTACTCCGAGACCTCGTGGCCCCAGTTGGAGCAGATAAAACCGAGTTTAAGGTTCTCATTAAAGCCTCGAGGTATTTTTATTCACCTGAGAAAAATCTCATTTCTGTTCCACAGCAGCATGGGGGGAAAAGTTCTGGGAATAAAGAGCCGGCTGAAAGGTTTCCCTTTCAGGGCTCCTGCCCCTCTCCAGGTCGCCTGGCACTGGAAACTCCACAGGGAAGCAGCCTCTGGAAAAGGGAAGCCCCAGAGCACAAAACTGTGGGGAATCCTCCAAAGCAGCACAAATCTGGGGGTGGTGGCCACTGCGGATCTCCAGCGCTGTCACCGAGCCCCTTTTCCGCCGTCACATGGAATGCTCGGAGCAGGCAGGCTGCCTCTCCAGGAAAAGCTGGGCTTTGATCCCGGTGGGAATCGAGCAGCTATTGCCGAGATGCAAATGGATGAAATTCCAGTGAAATTCCAGTGAAATTCCAGCACCTGGGGCGTTCATGCCCAGGAAGGAGATGAAGGAATCGTCCCATCTTCGAGCATCCCGACCGAATTGTCCCTATGTGCTCCTTTCCCGGGAATCTGAGGGGTTTGTGGAGCTCCTGCCTCAGCTCCTGGCTCTGCAAGACCACGACAGCTCTGGGAGCTGCTCTGCACTGGGGCTCCCTACACAATCCCAAACACCCCCTTTGCTCCTTTTGGGGGATTTCCAACCTGAAAACTGTATGAACCTTCCCAAATTCCTCATGTGTGCTCCTTTCCCAGGAATCAGCCGGATCTGAGGGGTTTGTGGAGCTCCTGTCTCAGCTCCGAGCATCGGCTGTGGGACACCACGACAGCTCCGGGAGCTGCTTTGCACTGGGGCTCCCTACACAATTCCGTACATCCCCTTTGCTCCTTTTGGGAGATTTCCAACCTGGACACTGCATGAACCCTCCCAGATTCCTCCTGTGTGCTCCTTTCCCTGGAATCAGCCACATCCGAGGGGTTGTGGAGCACCGGCTGAGGGACACCACAACAGCTCCGGGAGCTGTTTTGCCCGACACAATTCCATACACCCTCCTTTACTCCTTTTGAGGGATTTCCGACCTGGAAACTGCATTTTATTGGATTCTCGATGGGAAGGCTTCACTTTGGAAGCAGAGAGCCGCCAGCGTGGCAGGAAAATGGAACAAAAAGGATTTTCTGCTCCGCTCTCCCCTTGGCCACTGCGTCTTCCAAGATGGATCCTCCCGGCCTGCTCTGCTCCCAGCCAGCACCAGGAAACTGGGTTCCAATCCCAATCCCAGCCAAAACCAGGGAACTGGGTTCCAATCCCAAACCTGAAGGAGCTGCCAGTGTCCTGCTCCTCGCAGGGGTGCAGGTTTTGGGCTCTCTCTGCGTATCCCCCACCACCTCCTGGAGCACAGCACGCACTGGGAGCTGTGCAACCAAGAGCTGCAGGATTCCGTCCTCCAGGTCTTCCCAGGAGATGCCAAAGCACAAAGGAACTGGAGCACAAGGCTGGACATGCCTGACCAACTTCCCAAAAACACAGGGAAAAGGGGAACTGGGAGATCAGCCATGAGGGGACACCGGCACCAGCCAGAGGAGCAGCTGGGAAACAGCAGGGATGGAATGTCAGGGTCCTGGGATGTGCCTGACTCCTCCCGTTCTCTTCCCGAGGGAATAAACCCTCCAGGAGAAGGGAACATCCCTTTTCCACTGGCTGCCTCAGTGCAGACATCACCGGCCCATGGTGGCCCTGCTGCCTCATTCAGGTGGGGAGAAAGTCTGCCCAAGGGATTTAGGGACGTCCCCACATGGCTGGGCCACCCAAAAACCCTGAGCAGGACATGGACACCCCACTGAAGGCACCCTGAGCCTTCCCAAAAGCTGGAACCCTTGGAAAAGGTGGGATGCAAGGAGCAGAGCCCCTCCTGCTCCCCTCTTGGGGGCACTGGGTGGTGACCAAGCACTGTCCAGGATGGAAAGAGCCTTTTCTGGAGAGGGGGCCCCATGGAAGATTGACTCCCCATCCCTGGAAGTGCTCAAGGCCAGGTTGGATGAGGCTTGGAGCAACCTGGGAGAGTGGAAGGTGTCCCTGCCCATGGCAGGGGGTGGCAATGGGCTTTAAGGTCCTTTCCAACCCGAACCATTTTGGGATTTTAAGACCCTCCTGTGCTGTGGGTGTGAAGGGTCACAGCCTTCTCCCACCCTCTCCCAGGCTGTCCCAACAGCTCTTCCTCACTCAGGGCCCTGCCCTGGCCCCGATCCCAGCTCCTTTCCAGGGAGCAGCCTGTTCCTGCTGGGAAGCTTCAACCCCAGCCCGGTGCAGGCCGGACGGGCCAGATTAACCTGTGCCCTGCAGAAAGCACACTGAACCCGCTGTCACCTCCTCCTGCCTGCCAGGAACAGGCCCGGCCCCAGTTCTGGGAGCAGAGAGGGCAAACACACCGGGAAGAACCTGCTGGAGAGTCCACACGGATGGTTTCGACCTTGGAGCAAGGTCAGGCTGCGTCGCCCTTGCTCACAGCAAGGAAAAGCAAACCCACGGCGTTCAGCAAATCTCTTCCTCGAACAGGCTCATTCCTTCCCGAGAATTCATTTCGGAGGGATTCAGTGGCATTGACAGAGGTGCCACTGGTAATTTCCCTGCTCATATTCAGGATGTAACACTTCATCCTCGGCTCTGCAAGTGGGTTACCCTGCGAATTGCTCTGTGCTTCCAGCAGCAGAGCCGGAATTGTTTTGGGATGTGGCTGCTCCCCAAAGCTTGGGGTTCTCCAGCAGCACTGGGAGCTGATAACCCCAGCACTCCTTTGGGCTCCTGTGGCTGCAAACATCAAAATGCCTGGAGAGCTTCGTGTGGGTGCCGGAGCTCCTGCCATGAGCTCTGAGGAAAACGGATCCTCCTCCAGCACGGCACAGCAGGGGCTGAGGGTGTCACTGAATCCCCAGCAAGGTCGGAAAAGTGGGAAAAGGAGATGAAATCTCATTTTTGCTGACATGAGGAGCTGCTTGGGGAAAGAGTGGTCCTGGTTGAGGCACAAATCTGTCCCACGTGGGGTCTCCAGGCAAGGCCTGTCCTCAGCCAAACGCTCAGCAGAGAGACCTGGCATAAGTGAGGAGGAGGAGAAAACCCCACTGGATTTGGGGTGCAGGTCCTGGGGACCTCCTTGTCCAGCTGGAGCTCACCAGGGGTCCAGAGGTGGCTGCAAATCCTGCATAGCAGAGAGAGGCCCACCCTCACCTCCTGTGCCCCCCGAGCAGAGGTTTGGAGCCAGCAGCTCCCTTCACACTGAACATTCCTGGTGTCCCCAAGGCCCTGGACATTCCTGATGTCCCTCGGGCCCTGGACATCCCCGGTGTCCCTGAGGTCCTGAACATTGCTGGTGTCCCTGAGGCCCTGGAGTCCCTGAGGCCCTGGTGTCCCTGAGGCCCTTGACATTCCTGGTGTCCCTGAGACCCTGGACATTCCTGGTGTCCCTGAGACCCTGGACACTCCTGGTGTCCCTGAGACCCTGGACACTCCTGGTGTTCCTGAGGCTCTGGACACTCCTGAAAGTCCATCAGGCCCTGAACATTCCTGGTGCCCCTGAGGCCCTGGTGTCCCTGAGGCTCTGGACACTCCTGGTGTCCCTGAGGCCCTGGACACTCCTGGTGCCCCTGATTCCCTGGACATGCCTGGTGTCCCCATCACTGCTGCACACAAACCAGGCCATGTGCAGGGCAGTGTCCCTGCGGGGTCACCCATCTGCCTGCTCCATGCCTGCCGCGGATTCCTCGCCGTGTCCTTATTGTGTTAATCCCTCTCTAAATACTTTGCTTACAAGGGCTGGCAATCTTGTAAGCTCTCCCCAAACGCATCTGTCCAGCCTTGACCCCGTGGGATTGCGGGGCTGCTGCAGCCTCCCTGTGCTGCATTCCAGGCTGCAGCACAGCTCCTGCATCCCACGGTGCCCACGACAGGCTGAGGATGCTCTTCTCTGTGGAAAAATGGGAACTTTTGCACTCCGTGTCCTGCTCTGCTCAAGGTTTCTGTCACGGGAAGCCCCCTGGGATCCCATTATTTCTGCAGCAAGGCTGGAGCTCGGGTTGCTGCTGGCTCCAGCCACCCAAGGATGTGGGAACGGCAGGCTGTGCAGCCTCGGGAGGGGGTGAGCACACGAAGCACATCACTGCTGTTAAACCCTCGCTATCCCTGCAGCCCCATCCCGGGAGAGCTCCCGGCACATGGGTCTCCCAATTCCAGGAGCAGGAGAGGGAGCTGAGGGCTACAGGAACACGGGCTTGGGCTCTGCTTTACTGAGTTGACAGCAGCTCCTCTCTCATCTGAGCCCCCAAATCCGCTCCTCCTGTCCTGCTCCGCACATCCACACTGCCCTGCCGCCCCTGGATCAGGATCCCACACACCCGCACTGCCCTGCCACCCCTGGATCAGGATCCCACACACCCACACTGCCCTGCCGCCCCCGGATCAGGATCCCACACACCCACACTGCCCTGCCGCCCCCGGATCAGGATCCCACACATCCACACTGCCCTGCCGCCCCTGGATCAGGATCCCACACATCCACACTGCCCTGCCGCCCCTGGATCAGGATCCCACACATCCACACTGCCCTGCCACCCCTGGATCAGGATCCCACACATCCACACTGCCCTGCCGCCCCTGGATCAGGATCCCACACATCCACACTGCCCTGCTTCCCTCAGATCAGGATCCCACACACCCACACTGCCCTGTCCCACACACCCACACTGCCCTGCTGCCCCCAGATCAGGATCCCTCCATTCCCGGAGTGATGGGATGCAGAGGTGGCTGGGCTGGTCCCACATCCCAGGTGGTCAGAGCTGCTGGGCATCCCTGGGCATCCCTGGCATCAGCAGCTTCCTCAGCAGAGGGAAGCTTCTCCCTGGTCCCTCAGCATCCTCCAGGTGTTCAGATGGCTCAGAGCAGCGGGGACACAGTCCCAGGAGGAAAAGTTTGGGAAGGGCAGCCAGGAGACACTTCCAAAGAGTGGAGACAAGCTCAGCAGGAAGCAAATGCAGTGCTGGGTTCTCACAGGGTGGGTCTGACCATGGGAAAAACACAGGAGCCAAGGAGAAAACTCAGGAATGGGCCAGCAGTGGGGGCAATGACCCTCTCCCAGCTGGCACAGCCCGTGCAAGGTGATGGGCTGGAGGTGATGGCTGTGGCACAGCACGGGTTAACAACATCGGGCTGTCCCCTCTGCCCTCAGACAGGTGTCCCCTTCCCTTGCTGTGTCCCTGAGGTCCTGGCCATGTCCTTCAGCACGGTCCCACTGTCACCAGGGTGGGTTGAGACCGAGCGAGCACTGGGTCTGTGTGCCAGGGGCCTCTGCTCCATGCCAGGGCCCCCACTCCATTCCAGGCACCCCTTCTCCATGCCAGAGATGCCCACTCCATATCAGAGACCCCTGATCAATGCCAGGGACCCCTGCTCAAGGTCATGGACCTCTGCTCTGTGCCAGGGACCTCTGTTCCATTCCAGGGACCTCCACTCCATGCCAGGGATCCCTGCACCATGCCAAGGACCTCTTCTCCATGCCAGGAAGCCTCACCCCATGCCGGGGCCCCCTGTCCCTCCCCAGAGCCACAGCAGGAGCAGCTCCAAGGGCTGTTCTCAAACCCCGTCCCACTTCTCCAGGTGACTCCAGGGGGCTGCAGGGGTTCCCCAAAACCAGCCAAGCACAGGATCTGCTGCCAGGTGTTTCCTCTCTCTCCCTCCAGACCCCTGCTCTCTCATCCCTCCTGTCCTATTCCTTTTTTCTCTCTCAGTTCCCATTCCCCCACCACGCTGAGCCCTGGGGAGTCCCTGCACAGATGACAGGGACAGGGGAAAACGGCCTCAAGCTGCACCAGCGGAGGCTCAGGCTGGACATCAGGAAAAATTTCCTTGCTAAAATAGTGGTCAAACATTGGAAAGGGCTGCCCAGGGACGCGGTGGAGTCCCCATCCCTGGAAGTGGGGATGTGGCACTTGGGGATGTGGTCAGTGGTGGCCCTGGCAGTGCTGGGGGGATGGCTGGACAGTGACCCCGGAGATCTTTTCCATCCTTAATGATCCTGTGATTCTGAGTCCTGTCCTCATCCCTCTGCCTGTTTCCAGCTTTCTGGAAGGTTTCTGGCGCTTCCCAAGGTTGCTGGGACCAGCCCTGCAGACATCCAGTGAACCACATCCTCCCTGGGATTCAGGGGAGCACGGAGGCCTCTTCCTGCGATTCCTCTGGGCCTGCAGCACACGGCAGCCGCAATTCCCAGCTCCTGCCGGGGAGGCCGAGCGCTGCCTGCCCCAGGCTACCGCTCTCCAGGTGCTTCACTCCCGGGGAACTCGGCTGCCGGGTTATGCCCCCCACGACACAGGAACTGCATCCAGCAGGGCTGGTTTCCATCGTCACAGCTCCAGTCCCGGATTCCTTCGTGTTCCCCTCCGCACTGGGGTTTGCACCTTCTCCCGGTTCGGGTTTCTCTGTCGCTAATGTAATTTCTCTGCTAACTCCCCTCTTCCTAGCAATTCCAGCACTTGGAAATGAGCATCCCCCCACCCCCCAGCTCTCCCGGCTACCCAGAGACATCCTGAGCCTGGGGAGATCCCTACGCGGATGAGGAGGTTCACCCATAAATCAAGCCCCAGGAATTATTTATCGCCGTTCTTCCTATTTTGGGCAACTTTCTCCCGAGGAGATGCTGCCGCTGGTTGCCAGGCTGCAGCCTGAGTGGCAGGCACACCGCGGGCACGGCTGGAACACGGCTGGAAAACGGTTGGAACACGGCTGGAACGCGGCTCCCAGCATCCAGCACCACCAGCTTTAGTCTCCAGCATCTCTGCACCAGGCTGAGTCCGCTTTCCCGAGATTCCCACTGCCCTCGACTCCAAGGATTAATTCCAACCCTTGGAGTAAAGGGGGTCATTTCGGAAAGCTGGGAAAAGCATCCAAGAGTTAAAATCCCGCGTTCCCACCAGGGCCCCAGCGCAGCGCGTGATAAGGCAGGCTGGAGCCTGGCAGGGTTTGTACCAGGATTTTCGGAGCAGCTATTCTTTCCAAAAATACGGAGTCATCCCTTTGAAGGGAAAAGGAAAAAAAAAAAAAAAGAAGA
>VZTD01000674.1:63166-74312 GCA_013397725.1 Rhagologus leucostigma
CCAGAGGTGGCACAGGATGGACACACAAATCAGCACCACTTTTAGCACATCAGGGATATCCCCAAAAAGCAGCACCTGCCCCACCCCAAAGAGCTGGGAGGCAGGAAGGGATCTCACAGCCAGCACCTGGAATGTCACCTGTGTCACACAAGGGTTAAGGGGACAACATGGAATGACACAGCCTGGAAGTTGTGAGGGCATGAGGGACCCCACGTGAGGGAAATCATTCCCATTTTACAGCAACCCCTTCCTCTCCCACATGGAATTGCACAGCCTGGAAGTTGTGAGTGTGCGGGAATAAGAGACCCCACGTGAGGGGAATCATTCCCATTTTTAAGGAACCCCTTCCTCTCCCACAGGGAATGACACTGAGCTCCAAAACCTGAGCAGAGCTTTGCTGCTGGGATGTTTTGACTCCTGATACTTTGGTTTTCCTCTCTGTTCTAACAGATGATGATAACAACAATTCACAAGCAAACAATTCTCTTTTTTTTTTTCCCTAAACCTAAACCTGAATGTGCCCCAAATGTTTGGTTCTCACGCACTGAGGCAGCAGGGATGTGCTGTCCTGGCCTCCTCCTGCCACTCCTCAGGAAAATCACCTTCCCTCACTGAAAACCATTCCAGCTGCAGGGACGACGATGAGGGCACTGAGCACTGGGAGAATCTTTCTCTGAGGAAAAAGGAACATTACAGAGAAACGTGCTCGGGTACAGTCAGAGCTGAGGGTGCATTCCAGGAATAATTCCAATTAAAAATATGAAGGCCATGTGTTGTTGTCACCCAAACACTCCCCAGCTGCAGCCACACCGTGCGGTAATCAATTAAAACACTCCATTGAAATGGAATCAATTGGTTATTTAGCCTCTGGTAGTACAATTGTTCCACAGTTTAACACCTTTTGAGGTTGTTTTTGCTTGTGAGGAGACTTGGCCCTTCCCCTGGGCAGCCTCGGGTGTTGGATTTACCAACATTCCCAGGAGCAGGGCAGTACCACCACTCCAAACCAGTTGTTTTCCCTACCCAAGAGCCTCTCCGAGCCTGTGAAATCCTGGGAATTCTGCTGGCTCTCCCATTTTAGCCGTACCTGTTGAACAGAGCATTTTGCCAAGGCAGCTTCGCTTCCCACAGCCCCTTAATGACATCAACATCCCTCATTTTCCTGGAAGCGCAGCTTTTCATGGATACGGCCCCATAAAAACAGTGTCAGACAAAGGGAAAAACCTCAGTAACGAAGAGCAGCTAAAGAAAATGACCATTACTTATTTCATTTCATTCCTGACTTCAATTCCAGCCCAATTTTCGGGAGTTTGTGCCGCAGGAACTTTGAAGTCTCTGCATTATTCCACAGTGAGGGCACGAGACACCCGAAATATCCCATCCACAATGCCAGGTTTGTTACCGGAGGTGCCATTAATCATAAATCCCTTTGATTGTGCAAGGTCAGGAGCCTGCTCTGTATTCCGAAGGGAAACGCTGCACGTTTGGGCAGGATGAATCCCTCCTTCCCGGGGATGTGTCCAATTGAGGACAATGGGAATTTGCTGCTGCCCAGAGCTGCTGAAAGAGCCTCCCTAAATCTCCTTTCAGGCGTCGCTGTGACAAAACCCGGAGAGATCACAGAGCCCAAGTAATGAGAGGCGAGAAGTTACAGCGGGGTAATTACGGCATTCCAGAGGCACTTCCTGCAGGAATGCTGTCCCACACAGAGGCATTCTGGCTCCCAGGCAGGCCTGTTTCCCTCCTAACACAGTTTTTTATCATTAACTCCAAGGAATCAGGCGTGTCCCTGTCCGTCCCCTACCAGAGAGCAGCATTTTCCATGCTGGCCCTGCCGCTGCTGGAAAGATGGAGAGGGAGCTTTTCCGAGGGCATGGACAGGGAGAATGGCTTCAAACTGAAAGGGAACAAGATTAGATGGGATTTTGGGAAGGAGTTGTTCCCTGTGGGGGTGGGGAGGCCCCAGCACAGGCTGCCCAGAGCAGCTGTGGCTGCCCCTGGATCCCTGGCAGTGCCCAAGGCCAGGCTGGAGCCACCTGGGATAGTGGAAGCTTGAAGTTCCCTTCCAACCCAACTCATTCCGTGCTTCCAGAACTCTCTGCCTCTAAAACCCCCTTCCCCACCCCAATCCAAGCCCCAAAGTGGACCTGCAGCCCAGCTCTGAGCTGCTGCTCACGAGACCACCTCGGTTTCTGGGCTGCCAAGCGCAGCATCCGGAGAAGCACAGGGATCGCGTGGAGAGGCTTGGCATCCCGAGCGGTTCATCTGCCTCATCAGCGAGGATGGCAGGTCAGGATCCGGGCTCCCAGTGTGGTCCCTGCTGCTTGGCATGCACGGCTTATTCCTCCCTCTCCAATCACCGTGGGAGGCTCCCGAGGAGCGGGATGAGAGGCTGTGAATAGCAAAGAGCTGCGCCGAGGGAGGCTGCGATGAGGAGCCAGCGAGCGCGTTCCAGCTCCAGAGAAATCAGGGGGTATTCAGCGGGTGAACAAAAGGTGGAAATTCGGGAGAAATTGCTTCCCTCCTGGGCACGTGATCAGAGCCACCTTCCCTCTCCTGCTCGCTGTGCCCTGGGCAGCAGATCCCTGTCTGTCCTGGAGGATTCTCCTTGTCCTGGAGGCTTCTCCCTGCCCTGGGAGGCTTCTCCATGTCCTGGGAGGCTTCTCCATGTCCTGGGAAGGTTCTCCCTGTCCTGGGAGGCTTCTCCATGTCCTGGAGGGGTTCTTCCTATCCTGGAGGGCTTCTCCCTATCCTGGAAGCTCCTCCATGTCCTGGGGGCTTTTCCCTGTCCTGGGGGCTTTTCCCTGTCCTGGGAGGCTTCTCCCTTATCCTGGAGGCTTCTCCATGTCCTGGGAGGCTTTTCCGTGTCCTGGGAAGCTTCTCCACGTCCTGGAGGCTTCTCCCTATCCTGGACGGCTTCTCCATGTCCTGGAGGCTTTTCCCTGTCCTGGGAGGCTTCTCCATGTCCTGGGAAGATTCTCCTTCTCCTGGAGGCTTCTCCATGTCCTGGGAGGCTTTTCCATGTCCTGGAGGCTTCTCCCCATCCTGGGAAGATTCTCCATGTCCTGGAGGGCTTCTCCCTGTCCTGGAGGGGTTCTCCATGTCCTGGGGGGCTTCTCCATATCCTGGGAGCTTCTCCCTGTCCTGGAGCGGGCTGTGCACACGGATGAGCCTCCTCAGGCTCCGAGGAGAGCCCACAGCTGGGATCATTCCTGGGGGCTCAGCCTTTCCAGGTGTCCCACAGGCAGCGAATCCCAGCAGCTTTCCAATTCCAGGGGCTGTCGGTCACCCGGATTACAGGAGGTGACCCTCAGAGAGCACACAGCACTTGTCTCCGGCGTGTCCCGTCTCCGTGGCAAATTATCATCGTTTTCCTCCCACTTCCCACTAATATTCACACAATTTCTCTCTCTCTGTTACCTTTCACCCCTCGATTGGAGATTCAGAGCATCTTCTCCGGCAACTGCCCCATCAGGCCTTGCCCAGCTGTTTGCAGCTGCTTTTCTTGTCCCCTCTGAGAGCAGAGGGAGCTCGGGGATGCCCTGGCAGTCCCCACGTGGGACATCTGTGCCCGTGCTGGTGCCTCAAGACACCTCCGTCCCCTGCAGCAGCGCTGCAGCAGAATAAGTGGGTGGATAAATAAATCATCAGGGCCCCAAACACAGGCCTCGATCCCTGCAAAGTTATCAAATATTCATTTCCAAGCAGGAAAATAAATAAGTGAGAGCGGAGAGGGAGGACGTGGTGTCCTCGCCTCAGTCCCTGCACTGGGCACTGCCCAGGGGTGACCCTCAGTCTGTGTGGCCACAGCAGTGGTGGCCCAGCAGGACACCGGGCAGGAGAGAGGAGAATCCTCCTCCTGCTGCCGAGAACCTGCCAGGACCCCACTGCCCCGGCCTGACTCACCCCTGGGTCCTCCACGCTTTGCTTGGGGATGTCCTGGTGTCTGATGAGCCCATCAGAGGTGATCACCCCACCAAGAGACTGACCACCCCCAGGAGACTGACCACCCCACCGATGGTCTGACCACCCCACCAGGAGACTGACCACCCCACTAATGGTCTGACCACCCCACCAGGAGACTGACCACCCCACTAATGGTCTGACCACCCCACCAATGGTCTGACCACACCATCCATGGTCTGACCACCTCACCAGTGACCTGACTGCCCTGCTCATGGTCTGACCACCCCACCAATGGTCTGACCCCCCCACCAATGGTCTGACCACCCCATCAGGGGACTGACCACTGCATCCGTAGTCTGACCACCCCATCAATGGTCTGACCACCTCACCACTGATCTGACTGCCCCGCCTGTGGTCTGACTACCCCACCAATGGTCTGACAACCCCATCCATAGTCTGACCACCCCATCAGTGGTGTGACCACCCCACCAGGGGACTGACCACCCCACCAATGGTCTGACCACCCCAGAATGATCTGACCACCCCAGAATGGTCTGACCATCCCGCCAATGGTCTGACCAACCCATCAGTGGTGTGATAACCCCATCACCATCAAGATCAAGCCATAACTTGTGTGATGTTTCAATTGAATTCCCCTTTGCTGGAGAACCCCTTGGATGAGGAGTGGGAACACATCACCCACGGTGGTGGTACCCAGGGACATCCATCCCTCACCCCCCTAAAGAACCCAGCTCTGCATCCACTCATATTTAACACGGAAAATAGATGGGTTTTCCCTTCCTGCCTCTGGAATGGGATGTGTGAGGCCGGGGGTGCGACAGGAGCTGGGGCACACAATCCACTCCCACTCCGGAGTGTCAGGAAAATAAATCTGCACGGAATCACAGCCTCCCCGGGCAGCCTGCAGTGCCTCTGGCTGTTCCAGACATCCATCAGGGCTATGAAATTCCGTCTCTCCCAAATCAATGAACTCCACTGAAAGGCACCCATTCATTACTGGAGCTCGAGCTCGGCCTCGGTGGCGGCACGAAAACCTGGCTGAGAGCGACAACGCCACACCAGGGGACAAAGGGTTGGATGGGGGACATCGGCTGCTCCATCCCAGCCTGGAGACAGCATTTCCCACCCAAACGGCAGCTGCTTTTCCTCCAGTGATTCCCAAAATCCGGACAGGTCGCGTTTGTTTCCTTCCGGCACAAGAAATTGTGAGACTGGATCCAACAAAAAAGCAGCAGCTGCCTTTCCCTGAGTGTTGCTCGCGTGGGAGTGGAGCAGCCAACACCATTCCTAGCACCTTTTAAATTCCTAAAAATCAAAGATTTCAATTCTGCAGAGCTGGTACAGGCTCACAGTTACAGATTTCCTGCAGGTGGATTCACCTCTATCCTTCTCCAGGCAAAATCCTTGTCCGGGTTGTGATGGAACAACACCTGTGTGAGCTCCCGTGAATCCCTGGGGAGGTATTTGCTGCTCCTCCTCCAATCCTGCGTCCTGGTGACAAAGCAGATGAGGAAAAACCTCATATTGATTTGTTTTTAATTTATAATTCCATTATTGTCTGTCACAGCTGCAGAGAAAAATTGGGAGTGCAGCCAGGACATCCTGACAGTCCTTGATTTGGAATCTTCTGCCTCAGCTTCTCCGAGGGCAGGAATCCAAGTGCTAGTGTTGGCTGTGCAGGGCGTTTCCTGGGTCAGACAGGGAAGGAACAGGATTTGCTGGGCCCTTGTGGGAAGATCTCCATGGAAATGAGGTTTTATTGGAATCTGCAGCACCCCTGGAGTCCTGTCCCTCTGTCCAGCAGTGATGTCCCATCCTGTCACTGCAGCTCCTCTGCCCTCAGCTCCCTCTGGTCTGCAGGCCCAGCACCACAAAAACCTCAAAACCAAACCCCGAAACCAAACCAGCTTCCCAAATTATTCCCAACCATCCCCATCCCTGGGCACTGAGGATGCAGGAGACGCATCCCAGGGTGAGCATCACTGAGGGCTTCATGCAGACCACTGGCTCCAGGTGATTCCATGATTCATTCCATCAGTGCAGGGAAGGTGCTGTCCCCTCACAAGGTGCCCCCCGAGGTGCCACACCCGGTGCCACGGAGCTGCTCGGACCCCACGGGGAGCAGTGTCCCGTTTTTGTGGGTTCCTGGGAAGCCATATATTTTTGTGTTGGAGACAGAGCCCCGGAAAGTCATTTAGACAATGAAGGAGTGACAGGATTTCCACGGGAGGAGAGATTAAGCAAAGTGGGATTATTTTGTTCGGCGAGGAGATGATTAAGAGGTGCCATGATTGAAGTGTTTAAAGTGGCTCAGGGTTCTTTATCAAATTAAGCTGTGCTGGAGATGGCTGGGCAGCCATCACTCAAGGGCACAGCAGCCTCTCCCATTCCCAGGGGACGGTTTGGGATCCAGAGGACAATCCTGCGTGGAGGATTGGGATCCAGAGGACAATCCTGCCAGCAGAGCGAGGTTTGGGTGGGCTGGAGAGCTCCTTCACCTCGGCACCGTCATTTGTGAACATCTCGTCCAGCACACACCCATTTATCCCCTCCGTGCTTTCACCTGGGTGTTCTGATCCCCCTCCGCAGCGCCGTCCTTCTCTCCTGACAATTCCTGACAATTCCTGGCCTTCCATCCCCTCTCCTCTCCGGGAGGCACCAGCACAGCCAGGGGATTGTCCCTTCTCTGCATTCCTGCCCTATTCATCCCTGCCTCGGGTTTTTCCCGCCTCCCCATCCCTCTTGTGCCACTCGGAATTCTCTGCCATGCCTGCCATGCCAAAGCCATGCCAGCTATCCATAACCTTCAGAGCAGCCGGAGTGGTTTCCTTGGATTAGCAGCAGATAATTGCTGTGGAGGGGGTTCACCGAGGGCCTTCCTGCCAGCCCTGGCCCCAGTTTCTGTTCCGGATCACAATCAGATCCACAGCTCTCACCCCTAATTACGAAATTGCCTCTTCAGCCCTTGATGAGCTGCAAATTCCGTGATGGATTCACCTTGCTCCGTGTGCTCCAGCTCCCTCTCAGGAGCAGCATTTGGGCTTGGAGTGGAGCACTCCTCGCTTTTCTTCAGCGGGACTTCAGAATTAGTCCCCTCTTCCCAAGGAGTGTTCAGCCCTCAAGTGCTTCAAGCCCCGCTGTTGTCAGTGCAGAAGCTGCTTCTGAGGTGCTTTTGGCCCCTGTTTTCCATCTTCTCCAGCTGTTTATCCCAACTTCCAGGGGATTTCAGCTCTGCCTGCTGAGTGGGCTTCAGGCTGCTCTTTCTTCCCATCTTCCAAGTTCCCTCTGGACTCTTTTGGTGCCCGTCCCCTGTGCTGGCCCTGCTGAGGGACCTCGAGGGCTGTGTCCAGTTCTGGGCCCTCACGGCCAGAGAGACCTAGAGGGGCTGGAGTGTGTCCAGGGCAGGGAACAGAGCTGGGAAGGGGCTGGAGCCCCAGGAACGGCTGAGGGAGCTGGGAAAGGGGCTCAGCCTGGAGAAAAGGAGGCTCAGGGGGGACCTTGTGGCTCTGCACAAGTCCCTGACAGGAGGGGGCAGCCGGGGGGGTCGGGCTCTGCTTGCAGGGAACAGGGACAGGAGGAGAGGGAACGGCCTCAGGCTGGGCCAGGGGAGGCTCGGGTTGGACACCAGCAGGAATTTCCCCACGGAAAGGGTGCTCAGGCCTTGGCAGGGGCTGCCCAGGGAGGTTTGGAGTGCCCATCCCTGGAGGTGTCCAAGGAAGGCCTGGAGGTGGCACTCAGGGCTCTGGGCTGGGGACAAGGTGGGGATGGGGCACAGCTTGGACTCCATGGGCTGGGAGGGCTTTTCCAGCCTCAGTGATCCTGGGATTTGTTAGGCCCGGCCCACAAGCCGGGCATGGCTGAGCACCCACATGGACCAGAGCGTTTCTCTCGCTGTGGCAGCGCCCAGGGCAGGGCAGAGGTGGCTCTGTCTGAACAGTGACAGCCCCGCTGCCACCGCCAGCATCACTCCAGATCCTTCTGGGGGCTCAGTCTGCAGCAGGTTTGTCCCATCCTTCCACACCCCCACCCCTTCCCGAGATCACACATCCCAAAACACCTCCGGGCTCTGTCTGAGGATGGGAACAGCTGGAAAAAAGCCTCCCTTTGACTGACAGCAGAGTTTTCTCCCTGAGAGCAGAGGCAGCCCGGCTGCCGCTCACTGGGATGTTCTCCAAGCTTCTCCTGGCGCCTGCGGAGTGATCCCGGCTGGTTCCGGGGAGGAGGGACAAACGCCTCACTCGAGCTCATCCTCATCTGCACAGCCTGGCTGGAAATTCAGGCTGAATCCTTAAAAAGGGCACCGTAGCTCCAGGCCCAGCTCTGCCCTGGCGGGCCGGGAACAAAAGCAATTATGAGGCGAGGTGGGAGAGGGCCTTTGGGCTCGGCTTATCCCGCTGATTATGGGATCATCCTCCAGGCCCGGCCTCTTTGCCAAGCAATGCCCTGGCCACAGCCACGAGCCAAAGAGGAGGAAGCCGGGAAAGGCCGAGCCTTGGCAGCCCCTGCAGGACTGGAGCTCATCCTGGCTGCGGCCGGAGCCTTTCCACGCTTGGAGCTGCCGGGAAGGAGCTACCAGGGATGGGAGTTTTCTGCTTCTTCCCACAGAACTGGGGTTTTTTTGCTGGGATGTTCATTCCAGCTCTCTCCAATCTCCCTTTTATCCTGACGGGGCTCCACCTTCCTGTGGACAACAGCTCCATGATCCCTTCCTTGCTCTGAAGCCGTTCCCGGTGCACGCGGGGGTTGCCACACCACTCACATCCATCCTTTTCCTGCTCCATGCCCAGGTTTCTCCTTGCCTCTTTCTACTGGGATGCCACCAGGAGGACTCCAAATCCCTCCGTGCCTTCAGTTTGTCCCTGTCTTTGCCTTGCTTGTTCCTAATGGATATTCAGTGAAACCATTCCCAAAAAAGCCGCTCCTCATCCTGCACCCGTGTCCTCCTGTCCTCTCTGCTGGTGAGGAGCTGGGAATCTTTTCTGTGTCCGGGCCCGGCTCCATGGAGGATGAGGGGCTGGCTGCTCCGGGAAAGAGGGAGCCGTGCCAGCGGGAGCTGTGGAACCCTGCGGGTGTGCAGGTGGATGGCAGAGGGCTGGGATGCAGCTGCAGGGTCGAGACACCATGGCTGCTTCCCAGATCCCACAAAGCCCAGCTGTGTCCCAAAGTGCTGGGGGTGAGCTGGGATTGTGCTCTTGGAGCTGGTGAAATATTCCTTAGGGAATTCAGCCCCATCCCCTTGGCGGTGACTGCCCTGGCCCCACCCAGGGAAAGCCCAGCCTGCCCTCTCCTCATGGAATCTCCAGCACTCCAAATTTTAGGGGAAAGGTCCTAATTCAGCCTCCCAGGAGCTCCTGTGTGTTGTCCCTCTTCATGGCAATCCCAGTCCTGGGGTCACCCAGAGGCAGAGGCAGCTGGATATCCTCTTGTGCTGGGATTCTCCATCCACCTTGGGCTCAGGTGAGGCTCTTTTATAATCCTCTGCTGGAATTTGGTCTGGGAGTGGCCCCTCGGATCCATCTTTAACCCCAAATGGTGAAAATTCCTGGGGTTTGCTGGAAGTTCACTCCCCCAGTCACTCCCTGTTGGCACGGAGAAGTGGAAAATCAACGCAAAAATCCAAAGTCCGTGGGCTGGGCTGAGGTCCCCTCATGCCACATCCTTTTCCTGCATAGGGACAATTTCCTGGGAACCAGAGTGAAGATTCCAGGGGAAGGAGGGAGGGAGGGAGGGAAGGAAGGAAGGAAGGAAGGAAGGAAGGAAGGAAGGAAGGAAGGAAGGAAGGAACGAACGAACGAACGAACGAACGAACGAACGAACGAACGAACTGATGAGATGAACACAGGGATGTTGTGGCCAAGGAAAACCCAAGGGAAAAATGGGGTGAAAAATCCGTGGAGAGATCCCTGGAAGGGAATGAGGCCTAATCCACACCCTGCTTTTTCTCTGGGAGATGGGGAGCACAGTCCCAGCCCTGAGGGAACCTCCGAGCATCCTCCTGAGAGGAAAAGGCTCTGGAAGAGCCATCGAAGTGCATGAGGAGAGCCCGGCTCTCAGGGAGGCTCCCAAGCAGTGGAGAATCCAGGGATAACGCCAGAACAAAGGCTCAGAGCTGGGGGTGCCAGCAAGGAAAGGAGGCGAGGAGCCCGGAGCCTGTGAGGTGAGGGATGATCCAAGGGAATCCCCCAAACCCTCCTGGAGGATGGCAGAGGAGCAGGAGGACGGGCAGCCCTTGGAGACAGGGCCCTTCCCTGTCCCCTTCCCCCGGCGACATTCGGAGCGTGGATGTCTCCGTGCTCGGAGCTCGTTGCCCCCGAAGGGAGGGAGGTGCCGCCGGCAGCAGCCACGGGGACGCGGCTTTCCTCTAATGAGCTAGAAAATAGTTTCCCTTTAATACTGATTATCCTGGAAGGCAGCTACGGGGAATGTGATTTCCACAGCGATGAACCCCGGGCACAGCCAGGCTCGGCAGCCGCGGCACGGGCAGGGCTCAGCTGGGATGTTGGGACGTTCCAGAGCATCCCGGCCTTGGCAGCATGGAGCTGCCTCTGCTTCCCAACAGCTGTGCCCCGATCCAGCAGCTCTGCCTGCCTCTCGAAGCACTTGGAGCCTGCTGGGAGGGGTTGTTGCACCCCTGAGACTGCATCCCGCCCATCCCTCCTCTTCCACTTCATCCTGGCTCCTCATCGTGCCTTTTCCACCTCATCCTGCTTCCCCATCCCTCCTCTCCCACCTCAGCCTGGCTCCCCATCCCACCTCTCCCGTTTCAATCTGGCTCCTCATCCCACCTCAGCCCAGTTCCCCATCCCTCCTCCCCCACCTCAGCCTGGCTCCCCATCCCACCTCTCCCGTTTCAATCTGGCTCCTCATCCCACCTCAGCCCAGTTCCCCATCCCTCCTCTCTCACCTCACCCTGGCTCCCCATCCCACCTTTCCCACCCCACCCTGACTCCTCATCCCGCCTCTCCCACCTCAGCCCAGCTCCCAGTTGTGATGAGCTGGATGCTGCTGCCGCTTTTCTGTCTCCCTGTTCTGGGGGCATCATGGAATTCTGACTGCAGCGGGCAAATCTGTGGCCAGGGAAGAACCCAGGCTGGGAAGATCCAGCTGGGAATAAAAGCAAGAACCCCCCCATGCCCTGGGCTGATTCTGCCCCTGTGCCCCTGTGCTCAGGTGAGACCCCACCTGCAGAGCTGCCCCAGCCCTGGGGCCCAGCACAGGA
>VZTD01000674.1:74713-130360 GCA_013397725.1 Rhagologus leucostigma
GGAAGGAAGGAAGGAAGGAAGGAAGGAAGGAAGGAAGGAAGGAAGGAAGGAAGGAACGAACGAACGAACGAACGAACGAACGAACGAACGAACGAACGAACGAACTGATGAGATGAACACAGGGATGTTGTGGCCAAGGAAAACCCAAGGGAAAAATGGGGTGAAAAATCCGTGGAGAGATCCCTGGAAGGGAATGAGGCCTAATCCACACCCTGCTTTTTCTCTGGGAGATGGGGAGCACAGTCCCAGCCCTGAGGGAACCTCCGAGCATCCTCCTGAGAGGAAAAGGCTCTGGAAGAGCCATCGAAGTGCATGAGGAGAGCCCGGCTCTCAGGGAGGCTCCCAAGCAGCGGAGAATCCAGGGATAACACCAGAACAAAGGCTCAGAGCTGGGGGTGCCAGCAAGGAAAGGAGGCGAGGAGCCCGGAGCCTGTGAGGTGAGGGATGATCCAAGGGAATCCCCCAAACCCTCCTGGAGGATGGCAGAGGAGCAGGAGGACGGGCAGCCCTTGGAGACAGGGCCCTTCCCTGTCCCCTTCCCCCGGCGACATTCGGAGCGTGGATGTCTCCGTGCTCGGAGCTCGTTGCCCCCGAAGGGAGGGAGGTGCCGCCGGCAGCAGCCACGGGGACGCGGCTTTCCTCTAATGAGCTAGAAAATAGTTTCCCTTTAATACTGATTATCCTGGAAGGCAGCTACGGGGAATGTGATTTCCACAGCGATGAACCCCGGGCACAGCCAGGCTCGGCAGCCGCGGCACGGGCAGGGCTCAGCTGGGATGTTGGGACGTTCCAGAGCATCCCGGCCTTGGCAGCATGGAGCTGCCTCTGCTTCCCAACAGCTGTGCCCCGATCCAGCAGCTCTGCCTGCCTCTCGAAGCACTTGGAGCCTGCTGGGAGGGGTTGTTGCACCCCTGAGACTGCATCCCGCCCATCCCTCCTCTTCCACTTCATCCTGGCTCCTCATCGTGCCTTTTCCACCTCATCCTGCTTCCCCATCCCTCCTCTCCCACCTCAGCCTGGCTCCCCATCCCACCTCTCCCGTTTCAATCTGGCTCTCCATCCCACCTCAGCCCAGTTCCCCATCCCTCCTCCCCCACCTCAGCCTGGCTCCCCATCCCACCTCCCCCATTTCATCCTGGCTCCTCATCCCACCTCTCCCACCTCATCCTGGCTCCCCATCTTGCCTCTCCCACCTCAGCCTGGTTTTCCATCCCATCCCTCCCATTTCAATCTGGCTCCTCAACCCGACTCAGTGCAGTTCCCCGCCCTGCCTCTCCCACCTCACCCTGACTCCCAACCCCACCTCTCCCACCTTATCCTGGCTCCCCAATTCACTCCTCCCACCTCAGCCTGGTTCCCCATCCCACCTCTCCCATTTCAATCTGGCTGCTCATCCCACCTCAGCCCAGTTCCCCATCCCTCCTCTCTCACCTCACCCTGGCTCCCCATCCCACCTTTCCCACCCCACCCTGACTCCTCATCCCGCCTCTCCCACCTCAGCCCAGCTCCCAGTTGTGATGAGCTGGATGCTGCTGCCGCTTTTCTGTCTCCCTGTTCTGGGGGCATCATGGAATTCTGACTGCAGCGGGCAAATCTGTGGCCAGGGAAGAACCCAGGCTGGGAAGATCCAGCTGGGAATAAAAGCAAGAACCCCCCCATGCCCTGGGCTGATTCTGCCCCTGTGCCCCTGTGCTCAGGTGAGACCCCACCTGCAGAGCTGCCCCAGCCCTGGGGCCCAGCACAGGAAGGACCTGGAGCTGCTGGAGCCAGGCCAGAGGAGGCACCAGGATGAGCAGAGGGATGGAGCAGCTCTGCTGGGAGGGAAGGCTGGGAGAGCTGGGATTGTTCACCTGGAGAGGAGAAGCTCTGGGGTGACCTCACTGTGGCCTTGCAGGGCCTGAAGGAGCCGACAGGAAACAGGGAGAGAGACTGGGGACAAGGCATGGAGGGACAGGACACAGGGAATGGCTTCCCACTGCCAGAGGGCAGGGATGGATGGGATATTGGGAAGGAATTGTTCCCTGTGAGGGTGGGGAGGCCCTGGCACAGGGTGCCCAGAGCAGCTGTGGCTGCCCCTGGATCCCTGGCAGTGTCCAGAGGATTGGATTGGATTTTACACCCTGGAAAAGGCCGGCCAGGATCCTCCCCCATGGGAGCGTCTACTCACGACCAGAGTGCAGATGGCTCCAGTCTCCCAGAATTTGGCCAGGAGAGGTTTGGGTGGAGGTTCTGGGATGGTTCCTGCCCGCTCCCGCTGGTGTCTGTCCCCACAGCAGGCTGGTGGCTCACAGGTTGTCGCTCCTGGCCCTGCCACGCTCAGAGCAGATGTCCCCGCTCCGCGACACATGGACACACCATGCCGGGCCATATGGGACAAATTACGGGAGCAGGGATGCACACAGGAGAAAAACAGGGAATCTGGGAGTGCAGCAGGGCAGAACGTGCTAGGGGAAGCCATAGTCCCCCCGCACTGGGAGCAGTGGTGTGCCTGGGTCGGGAATCAGCATTCCCTGCCTGGATCGGCATTCCCTGCCTGGATCGGCACTCCTGCTTCCCTCAGATGGATGATGTTGTGGACTAATAACCGAATCAAATATTCAGGAGCTCCCTGCTCTGCCAGAGGCACTGCAGAGATGGATGGTGGAAACCTCGGAAGCTCCGTCCGCACCTGGAGCTTGCAGGGCTGGGACGGGCAAATGTGGCTGGGCTCGGCTTTGGGGAAGGGGGTTTGTTCTCCCAGCCCTCCAAGGCGAGGAATGTTGTGCCTCATCCCACCGGAGGGAGAGAAAACAGGCAGGAACCTGGTTTTGGAGGGAATAAATCGGGAATGCAGCTGCCCACAATCCCATCCCTGCTCCCTGGACCCGTTTCCATGCTAAATGAGCACATGGTGCAGGAACAGCAAACCTGGGAAGACCCTGACCACGGCAGGACACCACCCTTGGGAAGGGATCCCCCGTTTCTGAAACGCTCCGTGTTGGATGCCAGCATCACGAATTCCTCCGCCAGGGCCAGAGCCCCTCATTCCCGGGGGAGTCACGGGGCCCAACAGCACCTGGTGGCTTTTCCCTCTGCCGGGCCCACGGATGTCCTGAGGGGACAGGGAGCTGCAGGGACAGAGGCTGTGCCAGCCTGGCACCGTGCTGGCGGCGGCAGTCCCGGGAAGGGAGACGCTGGAGCCGTGTGCTGGGAACCAGTGCCCAGCCGAGCAGCAGGAGAAGCCCTGGGGGTGCAAGGGCTGGTCCCGCTCCTGCTGCTTCTCTCTGGGATCCCTCGGAGCTGCCTCACCCCAGGCTGCACGCGGCTCACCTCTGACAGTGCCACAGCTCCCGCCGCGCGGGGCCAGCAGCAGCTGGCACAGCTCTGGGCACAGCTGGGCCCCTGCAGCCCAGGACAGTGGCCTCTGATGGCCCCGGCACCCCAGCAGTGGCCGGGGGTGGCCGGGGAGGCTGGACAGGAGCCAGCGGGGTGCCCAGTGGGGCTGGCACGCTCGGCAGATGCTGTCGGATGTTTTTGGAGCAGAATCCTGGATCTCAGCAGCACCTGAGGGTGACCAGAGGGGACAAACCAAGCGAGGGAGCATCTGCTGCACGTCAGTGACGGGACAGAGGGAAGAGAGGGGGAGGCGATCTGGTGCTTCTCCTGCCTCTCTCCGGAAGGGAAGAGTGACAGGGACAACTTTTCCTGGAGGACGAGGTTTGGGGTAGTTCTTTGCTCTTTTCTCGGTCCCAGCAGGAAAGACACAACAGCTGAGGAGTTTTCCCGTCACAGAAGGCTGCAGGGATGCGCAGGACGCAGGAACTCCTCGGGATGTCTGGGGCTGTTCCCACAGCATTCCCAGCTCCATGCCCAGCTGCTCACCTGGGTGTTCGGGCCATGTGCAGCCCCAGGATCCCGGCGGGAATCTCTCAGCACTCCCCACCCTCTGCCTGCGTCTCCCGAGCCACTCTGGAGCCAGTGGGGCTCTGCAGGGTCACAGCCACGTGTGGGACACGCAGAGGGAGGAGGGTTGGGGGATCCCTGTGCACATGGAGACTGCCCAGCCCTGTTTTCCTCACTCCCTGATCCCAGAAGCTCCAGGGGACACTTCTCTCCACACCCAGCTCCTTTCCTTGCCTCTCAGCCCTGCCGGTCCGTGCGAACTGAAGCAGATTCCACCAAGGAGTGAAGCCAGGATCAGCCTTTTCCTGGCCATTGCCTCTCCCGCCCACAGCTCTTCCCCGGTGACGGATCCTCTGCCCACCTTCCTCCCCTGCCCCTGGGAAGAGGGGGATTCTCCACGTGGCTTTAGGCTGCCCTTTGCAGCGGTCAGCCCATGAGGATTGAGGCTGGAGCAGCCCCGGAGCTTCCCAGTGTTCCAGCAGCAAGGAGACACCGGAGCCGGCCAGAATTCCAGGAGAGGAGACATTCCATGGGATGGAGGGGCCGTGGCAGCTCCCTTTGGGTTCTGGGCACGCACAGCCACCTCACCCCCGGGACAGGGGGCACTGGGGTTTATCCAACACATCCCTCACCTGTGGCTCCGCAGGGGGATTTGGGTTTGGGAAAGGATTTATTCATAAAGCCACGGCAGCAGGAAAGCAATCCTTGTCCTGGGGCCCCTGCGACGTGTGGATAAAGCAAATCAGAGCCAGGCCTGCGTGTGGAGGTTATAAACAAACACAGCCCGGGTTAGGAGCGGGGAGGGAGGGAAGGAGTCAGAGGCAGAGAGAAAAAGGCAGAGGAAGAGGGAGGGGAGAGCCCTTTCATAATTCATCGTTCCTGAAATAAAAATAAGGCTGGAATCATGTTTGGGGTAGAAGGGAGAGCGCGTAGGAAGTGTGTACTTGCCAATCTGCCAAAAAAAAGTTGCTTTTTATTTTCTTGAGAAGGCAATTATGCATTTTTGTCAGCCGCTTCCTACTTTGAAGCAGCTGAACCTGCTTTGCTCAAACTTTCCCAAACAATTTGCCCTCGGGCTGCTGCCAGAGCCGCAACATTTACACCCCGGAGATGAAAGGGAGGGAGTGCCGCGGCTGCGGCTCGGTGAGTGCCGAGCAGAGGCACCTGCGGAGCGCTCCTGTCTGCCTTCCCTGGGAGCCCCGCACGCTCTTCTGCACAAAAACGGGAATTCGGGAGCCCCGCTTCGCCTCGGCTCAGGTCGGGAGCTCCTCGCGGGGATGGGAAAATGCGGCTCCAGAGCGGTGTCGGAGGCTGCTGCCCCTGGGAGCTCCCAGTCTGTGGGGTAAGGGGATGGAGACGGAGCCCAGCTGGATTCGGGTCCCAGCCGGTGCTCAGCGCACCCCGGGCAGGGAAAGTGTTCGGATTTCTCAAGGTCCGGTGTTGATTTCATCACTTCTAGAGCGGAATTCCATCCCCAGCTCAGCGCCTGCTCCACCCTGAATCCCTGCCCCTCTCCTGGTGCTTCTGTGGGAATCATTGCAGCTCTGGCTTTGGGACTGATGCCCTGGGGTTGGGCTGGTTGTGCCTGGGGTTGCCAGGCCCGGCAGCCCTGCCAGGGTGGGCAGAGTTGGACTCGTGTGCCCCCAGCTCTGCTGTGCCACCGCCCCTCAGGCCTGCTCGGGGTGTCTCCTGTCCCGAGGGACCCTGCGAGGGACAGAGGCATTTGAGGCCGCAGGTTCCTGGATTTCAGGGCCGCGTTTCACCTCCAGCAGAGAACAAAATGGCTTTTTTGGTGAGATTAATTCACAGCTTGAGCTGCAGGGGTTTGGGGCTCTGCAGTTCTCCAACGCGAGAAGGAAGAGGCTGAGCACAAGAGCAAAGGGATCCTTTCGGTCCCACTGGAGGCAGCGGCATCCCAAGGCCCCCCAGCTCCAGGTGAGGCAGCATTCCTGCCCTGCTCCCTGCCCCGTCCTCTGCAACATCCAACACTGCCCAGGAATTAGGAATACGAGGGATACGTGCCCTGGAAAACACGGCGGTGCCTGCGGGTGGGACGGGATCGAGTGTCCAGCTCTGTGAACACGGCAGGAGTGTTGATACTGATGATATTCCTGCCCAGGAGCAGCAGCTGGGTGCGGGGGTCACCTGGGAGTGGCATTACAAGCAGCACATGGGGAAGATGCACGGCTGGAGCCCCTGAGGGCTGATAGGAGTGACCTGGCTGTCCCCACGGTGTTCCTGCCTGGGGTCATAACGGGATCTCCCTCTCCTGATCCCACGCTCAGCCCTGACCCTGCCTTGGACTGGAAATCTGGCAAATATGGCCCTGGCTGGGCTGGTGTGTGGAGAATCCCAGAGTGGGTTGGGTTGGGAGGACCTTAAAGCTCATCTCATCCCACCCCTGCCACGGGCAGGGACACCTCCCACTGTCCCAGGCTGCTCCAAGCCCCGTCCAGCCTGGCCTTGGGCACTGCCAGGGATCCAGGGGCAGCCACAGCTGCTCTGGGCACTCTGTGCCAGGGCCTCCCCACCCTCCCAGGGAACAATTCCTTCCCAATATCCCATCTGGTGATGGACAATGGCAGGGGAAAAGCAAACAGGAGTCACTTCAGCGGCCACATCGTGAGGGGATCACAGAACCACTGGAAGAGACCTTCAAGACCATCCAGTCCAACCACCCACCCAGCACTGTCCTGGAGCCCCAAAACCCCAAAGCCATCACCGAGCACTGCCCCTGAAATCCCTAAACCATCACCCAGCACTGCCCCTGCAACCCCAAACCCACAAAACCATCACCCAGCACTCTGCCACCCCTAAACCCCAAAACCATCACCCGGCACTGCCAGTGGGACCCCAAACCCATGAAACCATCACCTAACACTGCCTCTACAACCCCAAAACCCTCCCGCCAGCACCACATTCAGATGCCTCCCGAACCCCTCCAGGGACTGTGATTCCCCACTTCTTGCGCGGCCTATTCCAAGCCTGGCCACCCTAAGAATGAACATTTTTGTTCCCATATCTCACCTGAATCTCCCCCTTCTGAGGCCATTTCCTCTTGTTCTCTCACTGCAGGAGTGGCAGAAGGGACCGGTCCCACCCCACCCTCCTGTCCCGGATCCGAAAGTCAAACTGGCAAAGTCAAGCCTTGATAATTAATAATTCCACCAATTAGAGCCGCCCTAATGAGACGGGACCTGCAGAACACATGGTGCAAACCAGGCCTTGATTTCCCAGCCCAGTTTCTCTGTTTTCCTTTCCATAAAACCCTTTTTTGGTGCACCTACTCCTGGAAAAAACAAAGGAGCCGAAGCGGTGAGGAGAAGGGAGTGATCAGGAGGATCACGGAGAGGGAAAAGCAGTCGTGAGCGCGCTTCATGTTTGCAGTAATTAAGGAACTGTCGAAATTCCTAAATCCCAATTTTGAAATCGCTTGGTTGACTTGACACGTCCAAGTCCCCGAGCTTTTAATTCAAATATAAAGCTTGATTGGCAAATTAAGAGAAGGCTGTGAATGAAATTAATGAAAGATTAAAGACCAGCAGCTCAGGCTGATATAAAAATTACCCCTCCAAAATAGGTTACACAATAATTAGGATAAGTTGCCACTCTGCTAATATGAATTCTGATCTAACATTTATTCATCGATGAGATTTAGTGATTCCCAATGAAGTCCTAAAAATTCCCAGCAAGTGTTGGATCTTTGCAGGCTCTGTTAATCACCTTTAGTTTCAATTCCCTAATTTTTAAAATTACCATAAAGCAAGTTTTCCTTAATAAATTGTGTCGTTGAGCGCTTGAATTTGCAGTTGCACCGAGGGAAATGAGATCCAAGAGCCATTGGGGCATGGAATGGGAATTTGATTAACCAAAATCACCCGGACAATGCACTTGGGCTCCTCCAGCTCGCTCCTTGTTTCCATGTCAGGCTCTGCATCCAAGGAAAACTGAGGGAGGGGCGATCTGAGGGAGTTTTCCTCACTTCCTGTGGAGCTTTGCAGCCAGAATTTGGGAATTTGTGTTTGTGGGTTCACAGGTGCCAGAGGAAAGAGGGAGTTATCATCCAGCTGGGATTGGGATTGAGCGTGTCCCATGAATTGGGCAGGAGGAGGTGACCTTGGAGAGGATGGAAAGGAAAACCTCGGTGCTCCTCCTCCCAAACGTGCCCTGCGTGGGATTTGTTGCCAAACTCAACCTTATTCCTGCTTCCCTCACTTCAAGTGGATATTTTTCCATCCAGCCACCTAAGCTGCACGTCAGCAGCGTTCCCCAGCTGGGAATAGCCCAGGATTTTTAAAATAAATTTTTTCCTCGGTAATTGTGTTCAGCTTTATCATTACCTGGAGTCTGCTCCACAGCACTTCCGTGAATACGCTGGAATTTTTTATGGACTCTGCGATTTATGGCTCGGCTTCTCTCTCTGTCTTGGCTGTGGCAGATGAGAACTGAATTCCTCTGTTTCTGATCACTTATTCCTGGTTTATAGGGCAATAAAAAATAAAAACAGCCCAGTAAAATACTGCAAATAGAGTGGGTGCGGCTGCATATCCGTGGTTTTCCTGCTTGGATCGATGCATGGACACATCCTGCATCCTCAGCCCTCCCAGTTTATCATGGAGGGATCCCTCCTGCTCCTGCAGTCAGGAAAAAATTCCTTGAACCTCAGCTGCATCTTCACTGAATGGTTTGGGCTGGAAGGGACCCTAAAGCCCATCCAGTGCCACCCCTGCCATGGGCAGGGACACCTCCCACTGTCCCAGGCTGCTCCAAGCCCCAGTGTCCAGCCTGGCCTTGGGCACTGCCAGGGATCCAGGGGCAGCCACAGCTGCTCTGGGCACCCTGTGCCAGGGCCTCCCCACCCTCCCAGGGAGGAATTCCTTCCCAATATCCCATCCATCCCTGCCCTCTGACAGTGGGAAGCCATTCCCTGCATCCTGTCCCTCCAGGCCTTGTCCCCAGTCCCTCTCCAGCTCTCTTGGAGCCCCTTTAGGCCTTGGAAGGGGCTCTGAGCTCTCCCTGGAGCCTTCTCTTTTCCAGGTGAACATTCCCAGCTCTCCTGGCTCCAGAGCAGAGGGGCTCCAGCCCTTGGAGCAGCTCCGTGGCCTCCTCTGGATTTTCTCCAGCAGCTCCAGGTCCTTCCTGTGCTGGGACCCCCAGAGCTGGAGGTGAGGTCTCCAAGACCCTTCGGTCAGAGCTTGGCTGATCCCAACTTCCTAAATCCACTTTGGCTGAGCTCTTCAAAGGCCTGGCCACAAAAAATCCCAGGAATCAGCTTGTCCTGGCCGTGCATCTCCCATGTTCTCCGTGTTCTCAAGGAAAAGACCCCTGGTGTGGGATATGTGAGCAACCTATCCCAAACCCAGCCCTGGCCCTCTCCAGCTGCTTCCCAGCTCCAGAGTCTGATGTTTAAACCTCTGCTCTGCACACTCAGGGCTGGCCTGAGCTCAGACCCAAGGACACGGAGCTCTGTCACATCCCATTTCTGTGGGGACAGGGATTAGCAGTGGAATCCTGAAATGCCTCACACTGCTCCATCTCAGGCAACCCAAGATTTCCATCTCCTGCCTCAGGAGCTGCCTGGCTCCACCTGGGGGAAGAGCAGGAACCTGTTGTGTCAGACACAATCACCTCCCATTCCAGCAGCGCATTTTCCTCGGAACTAACGAGAAACCCTTTAATTCATGCGTTGACATTAAAGCTCCCGTCTCTTGCCTGGAATACAAATGGAAACGGGAGCCGTGCTTTTCCAGAGAAAGGCAGTTTGGAAGGGCTGGTTTGGGAATTTTTTCCTCTGGATTTAACCTGTGCTGGTTTGATTAGTAATAAAACAGCAGAGAGGGCGAAATTCCTAAAATCAGATGTCCCAGTTTAGGCCGGATCTGTCCCAAACTCTTGGAAATGCAGAGGACTAAAATCCCAAGATGGAAGAGGCTTGGCTGGGACTTTGCAGCCCTCCAAGACTTTTCCAGGACATGAGAAACAGCACATTTCACCCTTTCCCTGCTCCTGCATCTCCTTTCGGCTGCAAAGGAAAGATCCCGCCCACTAAAACCCCACTCACCAAAGCCCCACCCACAAAAACCCCACCTAACAAAGCTCCACCCAACAAAACCCCATCTAACAAAACCCCACCCACCAAAACCCCACCCAACCTCTATTTTCAGCGTCGGATCCGCCGGTGGATCTTCCCTCGGGATGATCCCTTTGTCTTCTGCTGGAGACGGGAGGTTGGGATGGGTCAGACCCCTCCACCTGAGGATGGTGACATCTCCCTGCACCCCTCAGCTCCGGGGAAGTGCTGGGATCGTGGTCCTGGAGATGGTCCCACCACTTCCATGCTGAGGAGTAACCCTAAACTGAGGCTTGTGGGTGATGCCAACCAGCCTGGTGGTGTCTGGGATGTTCCCTGTTCCTCCACTCCTCCGGGCACCACGGGGGATGTGGAAGGGGACAAGTGGCCTTTCCTCCACCTCTCCAAGGACCTACACAACGCCAGGGCCCCCCTCACTCCATCCCTGCCCCCCAGACCACTGATCTCCACCCACTCCCACTGAGTCTGGAATTCCCAAGCTCCCCCCCAGCCCCTCTCCAGAGATCCAGGGATCTCCAGGGATCTCCAGAGGATCCAGCCTCAGGATCCCTCAGGTTCCCAGAGCACCTCCCCGATTTCTCCCAACATCCTTCCCCCTGCGTGGGAAGGAGCTCCGCTGCTCTGCTGGGCTCTCATCCCAAACGTGCCCCTGGAGAATCCTCCCGGAGAAGCTCCTGCTCCAGAAGGTGAAGCTGAGGAGCGTCACTCACACACAAACGGGAGATCCATCACGGAGCTCTCCGGTGTGCACAGGTACAGGGAAGAACCTGTTCCCATTTTGCACTCCGAGCTCAGGTATTAAACACAGATTTGTCGGAATCCTCTCGTTTCAGGTGAGGCAAAGACGCCTGGCAAGAGCTTGGCGCTCTCCTCACCTCGAGCAGACAATTCCCAGCCCCGGAGCAGTGAGGAGGCTCTGGAAAGGTGCTCGGGAGCGGTTGATGTGAGTCACTGCCAGGATAGAGACATCAGAAACGGCTCGAGATTCCCGCCAGGACTGGGAGATGAATCAGGGCTGTCATGACCCCTCCATGTGTCTGGCAGGTTGTTCTCTTGTTGCCTCGTGAACAATCTGCTTTCCACGGACCCAAAATAACAATGTTGAGGAATAAAGTGCTTTTTTCTCCTCCACTGCGGGTGAGTCACTGAAGGGAAAGGAGGAGGAGTTCTCCACATGGACACAGATCAGGAGCTGGGAATTCTGAGAGCGAACAGTCTGGGTCGGGAGTGTCACCCCTGCGTTCCTGGGGTGACAAATGGCCCGAGGTGGCCCAGCTGGGCCCTCTGCCAGCCCCTGGTGGTGTGCACCTCTTCCTCCCACGTCATCTCCCGCTCTTGCTCTTGTCATCTCATCCCGAAAAGTGTCTGGCGCGGATCCCGTGGTAAACTCGCTGCTGCCAGCCCTGTGCCAAAGCTTTCCCTTCAAATCTCAAACAGGAGCAGGTTGGAGCCTTGACATTTTTCAGCAACGAAGCCAAAGTCGACAGCAACGATATTTTTACCTTTTTTGTCCCTGCCCTTTTCTTCCCTCATGTCTGTTTGCTTCTCTCTTCCTTTGCCGCTCCAAAAAAACAACAAAAATTCAAAATCCAGCGTCACCAACTCAATAATTGCGCTTTCAACGTGTCCCTGTCCATGGTGACTCTGAGCCAAGGGGCTGGAAGATTTGCCCTTGGAGACCCTTTAAAGCAAAGGGAGAATGTTTCAGGGATAAATATCATGTTGAAAGCCGTGTTTTTCTCTCTCCTTTTCACAGAAATTTCATAGGCGCTCACTGGCAGCTCCGCTCTCGCACGGCTGTTTGTTTGCAGTGGATGGATGCCAGCTGTAACTTAGATCCACTTAAATATTTCATGGAAAACCAGGATTGCTTCCCTTCTGTGGCCACCCCACAAGAGCCAGGGGCAGGGTGACTCAGGGATGAGATTCCACTCTCCGACTGCCTCTGCCGGCAGGAGCCCCTTGGGCAGCACGGAGCTCACATTCCTGGGAAGGTTTATATCCCTTTTTTTTGTTTTGTTTTGCTTTGTTTTTAACTTATTCATGGCAAGAACCAAAAATAATCTGAAGCAACCTGAAAGGTGAATGTGTGGGTTTAAAGAAGGGTCAGAGCTCCTTCCAGAGCCTAAAGGGGCTCCAGGAGAGCTGGAGAGGGACTTGGGATGAGGGATGGAGGGACAGGACGCAGGGAATGGCTTCAAGCTGACAGTGGGTAGATTTAGATGGGATATTGGGAAGGAATTCTGCCCTGGCTCAGGGTGCCGAGAGAAGCTGTGGCTGCCCCTGGATCCCTGGCAGTGTCCAAGGCCAGGCTGGAGCAGCCTGGGACAGTGGAAGGTGCCCTGCCCATGGCAGGGGTGGCACTGGATGAGTTTCAGTTTTTTTCCAACCCAACCCATTCCACAATTCCATGGTTTGACGGCAGCAGGCACAGAAGGAAAGGGGGAGAAAAGGAACCCCCAGAGCCAACAACCACGAAGTGCCCCCGGTGCTGCTGTGTCTGCATTTCAGTGGACGGGCGGCACCTCGGTGGCACCTTGAGCTGCAGCCACTGTCCCTGGAGGGTCCCACCCAGCAGCTCAGGGTGCTCGGGGGCACAACCCCTGCCCAGTCCCACTGTTCTGGTGTCCCCTGCAGTGCCACTGTCCCATGGGGAAACCCCAAAGCCCCTCCAGATCCCTTGTGCACCCTCTTCCCCTCCAGAGCCACCCTGGATTCTCACCCTGAGCCCTCCTTCCCCATCCCAGTGAGGACGGGGACAAATCCTGCCCTTCCACCCTTCTGGGGGCTGAGCTGTTCCTCTGCTCCCTGATGTTCCCATCAGGACACTCTGGACACCACGGAGGGGTGGCAGGGATGTGGCACAGGGGACACCAGCAGCCGGTGCCTTGTGCCACCCTCCAGGACAGCCCTGTGCCAGCAGGGCAGCCAGAGCCAGGCCCAGGAGTGCTCCTGATTAATCCTGGGATTTATGCTGCCCACAAAGTCCATCCCATGACATATTAATATCCCAATTAATACTCAGCGACAGGCATTTAAATGTGACTAATTCCAGGCTGGATGCTCCCTTTGGAGGGATATAAATGGCCTCACGTGGTGTCATTCCACAGCAATCCCCTCCATCCATCCATCCATCCATCCATCCCTCCATCCATCCATCATCCATCCCTCCATCCATCCATCCCTCCATCCATCCATCCCTCTATCCATCCATCCATCCATCCATCCCTCCATCCATCCATCCCTCCATCCATCCATCCATCCCTCCATCCATCCATCCATCCATCCATCCATCCATCCATCCCAGATATCCCGGGAAGGTCCACAGGCTTTGAATCCTTGTGGGATTTTCCCTTGGGGTGTATGGGGGGGAAAGGGGATCCCCAGGAAAAAGAAGCAGAATCCTGCCCTGTGGGATGGGATGGGATGGGATGGGATGGGATGGGATGGGATGGGATGGGATGGGATGGGATGGGATGGGATGGGATGGGATGAATGGGTGGCTTCAGCCCCACATCCCATCCTCTGCAGCTCGAACTCCAGCCTCTCTCTGGTGCCAGGCAGGGATGGGAACACCATTTTGCCCGGAAACCCCCACCCATGCCGGGCCTTCCCACACGGCTGCAGGGATGAGGCCGCGGTGCTGCTTCCAGCTCCGGAGAAGGGTTGCCACGGAAACTGATCCTGTTGAGTTTTTCCCATCTCCAAAGCCAGCCCGTGGCATCAGAGCTCCCATCCACAGTGTCCATGGGCAGATTCCTCCAAACCCAGCGGATTCACTTCCCTCGCTCACCCCACAAGCACAGCAGAACCCCCAAGCCCTGAGTGTGAGCCCAGCCTCGCTGCCCTCGTGCTCTCAGCTTTCCAAGGCTTCCCAGAAATCCACACGGGATACCCTGGTGGGATTTCTCACCCCACCTCCACTCCTTGCCTTGAACCTCCCCCCTCCTTGGCAGCATCCCCTCGGACAGCCTGGAAAGCTGCTCCACATCCTTGATCCAGGTGCTCGGGCAGCGGAGGGGGCCATGGACGCCCTCTGGAAGGAGGGAGAGGGTCTGGGAACGCGAAGGGGGAAGGGAGGCGTGCTCAGCGAGGCAGAGCAATCCCTGCCTCCCTCCCTCCCTGCATCCAAAGCTGCCTCTCCATTATTCATCCCCCTTCAGGGGAACTACCTCATCCTAATAAAAATGTCACAAGGAATCCACAAATACATCCGCACCCGGCGCAGGAGCTGCACAGGGCACGGGGAGCTCTGGTGCTCTCTGCGCTCCGGGGCTGCCACCTCCACTCCCCCCGAGCTGGGGCAGAGATTCCCTGGCACCCCAGACATGGAATAGTGCCCGCAGGAAGCTCGGGGAGATGCCAGAGCCCTCAAACAGGATCTTGGATATCTGAGACCTAGATATCTCAGCTCCCTGCATCCGAAACTCCTGTTTGGCTCTGCTGCATCCCAAAGGCTTTGCTGCCTTTTTCCATCACTTTTGCTCCTGTCCAGAGCCTGGGATGAGCCTCCCAAGTGGCCCAAACTCTGCTCTGCAAACCCAGCAGGGATGCACAGACCTGTCCCCATCAGCTGTGGCAGCACTGGGACATCCAAAATTCACTTCAGCGTTGCCCAGAGAAGCTGTGGCTGCCCCTGGATCACTGGAAGTGTCCAAGGCCAGGCTGGACGGGGCTTGGAGCAGCCTGGGATAGAGGAAGGTACAAGGAAGCAGATTTAAAATGATGAAGCAGAACCCTTTAACGCCTTCCAGGGCCTAAAGAGGTTCCAGGTGAGCTGGAGAGGGACTTGGGACAAGGGCTGGAGGGACAGGACACAGGGAATGGCTTGAAGCTGACAGTGGGTAGATTTAGATGGGATATTGGGAAGAAATTCCTCCCTGGCACAGGGTGCCCAGAGAAGCTGTGGCTGCCCCTGGCAGTGTCCAAGGCCAGGCTGGACAGGGCTGGGAGAACCCCGGGGCAGTGGAAGGTGTCCCTGCCCCTCCACGACCTCCCATTCCAGCAGCCCTGGGTAGAAGGAAGCCTCAGGTGGCATTCGGGACCGAGCCTGCCTGGCATGTGGGCAAAGGATGCCCGGGGATCACAGAGCAGCCTCTGTTCCCATCCAGGAGCCACCAGATCCTGGCAAAAATCGTTTTTGGGGAGTGGAGGAGTGTAGGGAACAGCCACACCCTGCCTGGTGCAGGTTGTTTGTACTGGAGCACAGATCGTGGCGAAATCCAGGGAAAAATCCTTCGCCGAGCAAACCCTTCAGTCCACGTGAGCCCATCCTGCTGAATCAATATCGGAATTGCTGCTCTCCACCTGGGATGGCCAGGGAAAAGCAGCAGAAGCTCTGATTTGCCTCTGATATTGCTTTGGATGTCATCTGCTCTTCCAAACAAATATTCCCTCATTTGAGGGAGTTCTGGGGGTTCCATCCTGACCAAACCTCCTGCCAAGAGCCAACGTTCCCTTTGCCAGGCCAGCACTTAATCCCTGAGGAATATTTCCCTGCATTTCCAGGCCCTTCCGAAGTACAAGGCTTTGTTTTATCACTGCCATCACCAAACTTCAACGTCCCTTAGCCAAGGAGTGCTCCTGGACCAAACCGTCCATGATTTCCCTGCTTTCCCACTCTGTTTTCCTGCTGGGAACGTGCATCTGCCTGCTCTGACCACTGCTGCCACTGGGCCACGGCCTGGTCCCAGATGATATTTTGCTCCTGGAGTGTCTCTCCTTTCAGCACAAACATCATAAAGACCTGTGGGAATGGGAATAACGTGGGATTCGATGGAATGTGTACAGTGATCCAGTGTGTGAGTGACAGCCCAGCCACGGGAATGTTCTTTGGGAGATCCTGTCCGGGATCATGGACAGGAGGATTCATGGCAGGGGAGATTTGCTTTGTCTTGTGATTTTTGGACAGCTCCAGTCCATCGCAGTGAGCTGGGATAACTGCTGTGGGCTCTTCCCAGATCCCATTAACTGCAGGAATTTTGGCAATTCCTGTGAGCAAACAAGGTGGAGATGTCCAGTTCTGCTGGGGGCCGTGGGGTGGGCATTGAGACCCTCCCTCCGCATCCTCCGTGGGTATTTCTCCCTCCTGGCCACCACAGCCTCTCCAAAAATCCCTTTGGAGCAATCCCTTTCCCACTAAAATCCACCTGAGCCTTTGCTGCTGGTGACTCATCATAAAGCACCTTCCCAACGTGGCTTTTTTTGCAGCTTCCTGCTCGCAGCTTTCAGGTCCAGAAAAGCCAGGAGCACTGATTAGCAGAAGTTTTAATGATTAACAGAAGTTCTAATAAATCCTGATGGATTTATCATTTATCTTTTGGACCGATAGATCCCCAGGGATTGTTTATTCCAATGTCTTGGAGCTCATATAAAATATTTCATTGCTGTGCTTCCAGGTCTGTACCAAACATCTGCGACACTTCCCCACGGACTAAACCAGGGGAGGAGAAACCAGGAGCTCCACCTCTAATTTTTGGGAACACGAGGTTTTCCATCCGTCTCCCTCAGGGTGCCATTCCCACAGGTGATGCTGTGCCCTCCCCATGGACTGAATCAGGGGATTTAGTGAAACCCTTAATTTTTGGGATTAAACACGAGGTTTTCTGTGCATCCCCCTCAGGGTGCCATTCCCACCCTGCTGCTCCTCAGGTGATGCCATGCCCTTCCCGCGGCGCTGCCACCTCTCCCTGTTTCCGGGGGGGCTTTGGGAAGCACAACCCCTCTCCCAGTGATTGGGAAAGTGGCTTTTTTTGGGAGTGGACCTCCATGGAGTGGTCAGAGACAGGGAGCACATCCTGAGGGTGCTGGGTCAGCTCCGGGTGCTGTTTATTCCCATGTTTGGAGCTCATATGAAATATTTTATGGCTGTGCTTCCAGTTCTGTACAAAATATCTGCAACACTTCCCCACGGACTAAATCGGGGGCGTGCTGGGCAGTGAACCCAGAAGTTCCACCTTTAATTTTTGGGAGTATGAGGTCTGATGTCCATCCTCCTCAGGGTGCCATTCCCACCCTGCTGCTCCTGAGGTGATGCCGTGCCCTCCCCGTGGCGCTGCCACCTCTCCCCGTTTCCAGGGGCGGCTTCGGGAAGCACAACCCCACTCCCAGTGAGTGGGAATTGGCTTTTTTCGGGAGCAGCACCCCGAGGACGCCGGGCCAGCTCCCGGTGCTGATTCGCAGCGCGGGCAGAGCAGCTGCGCCTTTTCCGTGTGATTCGTGTCAGCGTTTGGCAAAAATAGCAGCAGAGCCGCCCTGGCTGCCCAGCCCGGCGTCTGGAGCCCGCTGCTCCCGAGCCGAGCCGGGAATTGCATGGCTTGGCCGAGCTGGGAATTTCGCTACTTTTTATGCCGAGACCGCAGCTCGAAAAGCCACCGAGGCCATAAATCCCCGGTGTCTGTCACCTGGGCAGGACCAGGAGCAGAGACACGGCAGGGCCGAGAGGGGATGCGCTGATGGGAGCTCGGGTGACACTCCGGCACCTCCGAGCCTTTGTTCGCACGGAAAAGGGGAAGGAAGAGCTCGGGAAGGCTCTGCAGGCACCCCGGGCTGCCCCAGGGCTCCGGGGATGGGAGCATCCCGGGGATGTGGGGCTCAGCAGGGCCAGGGCATCACTGCGAGGAGCGGGGGATCGCAGCCTCCGGGCAGGGCTGGGAGGAGAGGCCAGCAATCCCTGGAAAACGTGGAGCCCGAGCCTCCAGGTGGGACAGAGAAGGGTGTGAATCTTCCATTTTGGGCAGGCCTGTGCTGGTTTGTATGAATTTGGGGTGTTTTTCCAACTGCGAGCTCGGTTTGTGGTGAGCCAGCAAGGAGAGCCTCCCATTCCCTCCAGGAGCAGAGCACGCATCCATGGAAAGGCTGGCTCGGTTCCAGGGTGCCCATGGACAGGGCAGGAGTCAAACCAGGCCGTGTGTTCAGGAAAAATAAACAGCAGAGAAGTAAAAATAATCGCAAAAACCCAAAATGATGTTTGTACTCGTGGAATCATGGAATGGTTGGGCTTGGAAAGAACCTTAAAGCTCATTTTGTTCCACCTCCTGCAGGGACACTTCCCACTATCCCAAGGTGGCTCCAAGCCCCGTCCAGCCTGGCCTGGGACACGGCCTGGGACACTGCCAGGGATCCAGGGGCAGCCACAGCTGCTCTGGGCACCCTGTGCCGGGAACAATTCCTTCCCAATATCTCATCCATCCCTGCCCTCTAGCAGTGGAAGCCATTCCCTGTGTCCTGTCTCTCCGTGCCTTGTCCCCAGTCTCTCTCCAGCTCTTCTGGAGCCCCTTTGGGCTCTGGAAGGGGCTCTGAGGTCTCCCTGGAGCCTTTTCGGCTGCTGCTGTGAACAAAACCCCTTTGAAGGACGGAATCCAAAGCTCCAGACAGCTCCAGCTTGTCCTTAGGATGAGCTGAACCAGATTTCCCCCTCCCAAGCTGGTGCCGGGGTGGGCTGGGCTGATCCTCGCCAGGGAAGGGAGGAAAGAGAGGAAAAGGGCAGATTAAAGCCTTGGCACTGCCTGTCCTGAATCTGAGACCTCTGACAGATGTTCCTCGATCCCTCGGTGCTTTCCCAACCACCCTGGAGAGCCCGGGAGCTCCCAGCATCCAGTGATGGCACGAGGAAGGATGAGCTTTCCCCGAGTTTATCCAGGACTGGGAAGGCCTGTCGGGTTTTAAATAAGACCAGTTTTGTATGCATTTGACTATTCCTGCCCTGCGTGAGCCCATCTAAAGCCGATCTAATTTATCAATTAGCATTTCTAACGTCCTTATCACCATGGAATCAAAATGCTGTAAATGGATTAAGGAATAAGCAGGCTGCCTGGGGGAGTCAGGAATTCATCTCCTCGGGATTCGGGGTGATCTCGTCGGGGGGACAGGGACAGGAACAAATTTTAGATCCCGCACAAAATGCGATCATCTGTTGGTAATAATGAGAGTAATTAGTCCAGAATGAAGAGGGTAAGTTTTTGTTCTGGACCTGAATGTTCATGGGAGGAGTTATTCTGGAAGAGCTCTTCTGGAAAACCTCATCCTCTGCTCCCTCTGCTTCTGGTTTCTCCCAGATCATTTCCAGAGCTTCCCCTCGCTGTTAGCCCAGCACTGTGGAGTCGTTGGGATCCGTGGAAAATGCCCCTGGAGCAGTGCCGGGCGGGATGCTGCTGTTCCCAGCCACTTTGGAGGGACGGAGTGCAGCACGAGGAGGGCCCTGCTGTGACCAGGAGGAGCAGGAGGTGTCCCCAGGGGCTCAGCAGCGTCACCTTCAGGGGAATTATTCACTCCAAAGCCGCTGACTGTGAGCTGCATCGCTATCCCAAGAGTGGGAAGCAGAAATGGGAATCGGGGCAGCTGTGCCAGGATCAGTGGGGTCTGTCCTAACCCCGGGGGTATGCCAAGAACATTTTAGGGTTGGAGCTGAAGAACGTTTGGAAGCCGGGATGTTTTCCCAATCCAGAACCTCCAGCGTGGGCAGCAGGGGAGGGGGGATTGTGCCCCTGTGCCCCTGTGCTCAGGTGAGACCCCACCTGCAGAGCTGCCCCAGCCCTGGGGCCCAGCACAGGAAGGACCTGGAGCTGCTGGAGCCAGGCCAGAGGAGGCACCAGGATGAGCAGAGGGATGGAGCAGCTCTGCTGGGAGGAAAAGCTGCGAGAGCTGGGATTGTTCACCTGGAGAGGAGAAGCTCTGGGGTGACCTCACTGTGGCCTTGCAGGGCCTGAAGGAGCCGACAGGAAACACGGAGAGAGATGATTTACAGGGGATGGAGGGACAGGACACAGGGAATGGCTTTAAGCTGAAGGAGGGGAGATTTAGATGGGATATTGGGAAGGAATTGCTCCCTGGGAGGGTGGGCAGGCTCTGGCACAGGGTGCCCAGAGAAGCTGTGGCTGCCCCTGGATCCCTGGCAGTGTCCAAGGCCAGGCTGGACGGGGCTTAGAGCAGCCTGGGACAGTGGGAGGTGTCCTTGCCCATGGCAGGGGGTGGAACAAGATCGGCTTTAAGCTCCCTTCCACCCCAAACCATTCCACAACTCCATGATTCACCCCTGATCTCTCTGGGGAGCTCCCGGTGTGTCCCAGCTCAGCGGGAATGTGGGGCTGCCACGCCCTGGTGGCACAGGACAGTCACTCCTCTGTCTCAGGGCTGCAGGGACAGGAAGGGTCACACGGCTCCTGCAGCCGAGGGAGAGGTCCCGGGCTGAGCCCCAGCCAGGCATCCTTGCTGCTGGGAAGGAGATTTTGGGGAGCGATCCAGGTGCTCATCACCTGCAGCCCCTGCGCTGTGGCCAGCAGCACCACGAGGCACTGCACGAATGAATGAATGAATGAATGAACGATCCAGGGCTGTGCCGGCTGCTCCTCCCTCCCTCCCGCAAGAGCAGGAACTGCAATTTATTTTTGTATTGCTCGGGATCGAGCAGAGACCAAGAACCCTACAGCTGCCCTGTGCCCCTGACAAGTGACCCTCCCCAGCGGGACCCTCCTTCCCTGTGCCACCCCAGTGCCACACAATGTCACCTCCAACTGCCGGCACGAGGAAAAGCATAATGAGCCTCCATCCCAGCCATTATTATGCTGGGGATGTGTTAAAATAAGAATATTCATGAGGAAGCATTTGTTTATCCAAGTAGCCTTGAGCATTCAGCAGTGAAGGGCTGGGCTTTCGGTGGCCAGGAGTCAATATTTGTCCAGCATTAACAGAGCAGGAATGCTCGTTTTGGACATCCAAATGCTCCTCCCGCTTCGATTCCAGAGAAATCCGTGCGCTTCCCCGCCGTGGTGCCAAAAACCCCTCCAAGTTCTGTTAAATGCTGAATGTCAGGGCAAGGACGGAGGGCCGGGACTGCGGGGGGTGCTGGGGTGTTCACACCGAGCGTTTTCGTGCTGAATTGGCTCGGGGCTGCAGGTGCCAGCTGAAAACCACCGCGGCCCCCGGATGCTCATTCCTGGAGGAATGAAATTGGCCTTTCCAGCCGTGGATGGGGTCCCACGCGCTGGGCCAAGCGCCGCGGCCACCCCGGAGCACTCTTCAACCTCCCTGGCGTTCCAGCAGCTCCTCCTCCAGGTTCGTGGCACCGTCCTTGATGTCTCCATCACGGGCTGCGCGCTGGGCTTGGATTTTCTCCTCTGGGTCTCTTTATGCCGCTTGGCAGGGATTGTGGCACCACGGCTCTGCCTTGGATGAGGGATGAAGGTTTCCTGCCATCCCTCCGTGCCCAGGCCCTGCTGTCCCTCAGCCAAGCCCACAGCAGGGCCAGGCTGCCCAGGAGCAGCTTTCCTTGCTGGAGAAGCAGCAGCAGGCGGGAGCCAAGGCTCACGGCGGAGACGGGCACGCATGCCCTCGGACAGAGCCGTCCTGCAGGGGCAGGGACAGGACAGGAGCGAGGCAAACAGCTGGGAAGGGGCCGGAGCAGCTGCTCCGCATCCCAGCCAGGCGGCAGGAGCAGGGAAGGGCACCGGGAACGAGCTGAGGGCGCTGCAGAATCCGGAGCTGCTGCAGCGCTGCCGCCTCTGCCCTGCATCCACATCCCCCCGCAGCCAAACCCTCCATCCAGGCCCCTGGACAGCTGCAGGCTGCTGATCCATCCCTCTCCACCCTCTGACGGATCCCTGGACCTTCCCCAGATACACACCCAGTGCCCTCCTTCTCCTTCTCCAGCCCCAAACCTGGAGTTCAGGTTTCCTGGGATCACTCTTTGTGCCCAGGCAGGATTTGGCTCCCAGGGAACTGGAAAGCGCGGCTGGACAAGGGGCAGCAGGAGGGGGGAAAGCCTGAGGAGACTTTTCTGAGGAGGAGAAGCCCAGAACACCTTCACAGCATCTCTCCATTTGTGTGGAGCGAAAGACGGGGCAGAACAGCTCCAGGCCTTCCCTAACCCTCCTTCTTTCCCTCTGTGAGTGCACAATCTTTGCTCCAAGCTCAGGTCGCTCTCAGAGACCTTCCCAGCCTTCCTCCTGCTCCTGCTGCCCACAGGGAGGCAGGAAAACGGGGTCCTGCTGTTTCCCACGGTGGGGAGCAGCCCCTCTGCCCCTGCAGCAGCTCCTGGGTGCTCAGCACTGCACCCAAGGGTGCTGGGGGCGTGCAAGGGCTCCCAGAGCCGGGCTGGCCGTGCTGGTGCTGATGGGATGGGATGGGATGCGATGGGAAGGGATGCGATGCGATGGGATGCAATGGGATGCAATGGGATGCAATGGGATGCAATGGGATGCAATGGGATGCAATGGGATGCAATGGGATGCAATGGGATGCAATGGGATGCAATGGGATGCAATGAGATGGGATGGGCCCGGGAGCAGGGAATGAGCCTGCTCTGCAAGCAGGGGAGGTGCAGCCAGCACAAACATCCTCGGCAGCCCCAGAGAAACACCGAGAGCGTGGCACGAGCTGATATCAGAATCATGGAATCAGTTTGGGCTGGAAGGACCTTAAAGCTCATCCCATCCCACCCCCTGCCATGGGAAACATTCCACTATCCCAGGTTGCTCCAAGACCCTTCCAACCTGGCCTTGGGCACTTCCAGGGCCGGGGCAGCCACAGCTTCTCTGGGCAATGTTGAAATGAGAGACCCCACTGCTCCTTCTGGAAACAGCCAGGGACAATCCGTGGATCCAGCACCCACAGGTTTGGAGCCAGCTCCATGCATTTCCCACTCTGATGGAAAGCAAAACCTTCTCCTGAGGAGATGCTCAGGCTGCTCCTGTGCTGCATGTGCATCCACCAGGCTCTCCCTCGGAGCAGCCCGAGGGGAAAACACCCTGAACTCCATGGAAACTGCCTTTCCTTTGGAAAGCCTGGATTGCACCTCAGGGCTCAGCCCATTTAATGCTCGAGAAGCTCCATCCTTTGCAGGTCAGGAGCTTCCATGCTCGAGTTTCACTCCGTGCTTCCTCGGAGTCTCCGTGCTGCCTCCCGCTTCTCCAGCCCGGATTTGGAGTTGGAGAAGCTGCCTGGCCCCAGCTGAAGGATAATAATTGAATAACATGCAACATTACACTCCGAGCTTTCACTCATTTTCACACTCGCAGCATCTGTAAAATCTAAAATGAGGTCTCATCTCCAGCCTGTCATCCTGCCCAGCAACAGCAAATTCCAGCAAAAACGGAGGACATTGCAAATCCAAACCTGTGAATTACCTCAAACCATCTCATTCAGGATTTGATTCACATTTCAGGGCACGGCTCCCACAGTAAATTAATAAGATATAAGCTTGTAATATTTTCAATGGCTTCATATGGCAGCATTTTTCATTTCAATTAGGGGGAAGAGCACAATTGGATTCCTCAGCCTTGGCTGGGAAGGAAACACGTTATTCCCTCAGGGTGAGGACCTCAGCAGCATCCAGGAGCCCCCACATCCCTGGAATCTTCCAGGTGAGCCCTTAACTGGTTTCCAGTGGGAGCTGCTGGAAAGGATTTATCAAAAATATCTCCAAACAGCCCCCAGCAGGGAGGGGGAATCACACCTGGCACTGCACTGTTGTTCTTCCTCTCCCCATTTCCCGGAATTCCTCCCTCCAGGATCATTCCAGGCCTGAGCAAGGTGGAGGAGATGCCCCAAGAGGTCTCACTGGGGCACCTCTGTCTGCTCTAAGCACCAGATTCCTCCCCAAAAGTTTGGACGAGCCTGCCCTGGGATAGTTTTTGGCATCTGAGACGGCTGGTGCGGCACCTTCAAGGGCCCAAAATCGAGGTGGAGACAACACTGAGGTTATTTTTGGTTTAAAAGTTGCTTTTCTCAGCCCTTACAGGAGGATTTATCCTCATCTTTCCTTTGGTTCTCACATCCTCCTGTGGCACATGGCTGAATCCCAGCTGGATTTGGGGAGCAGCAGGGACAGTGACGGCCTTGTCTTTGTTTTTTTCCCCCTTTATTTGGTGTATACGAGGTCCTCGGACCTGCCAGAAACCCCATGGAATAGTAGGACCATGGGAAGGAACCAGCTGTAGGTGTAAAATGAAGAGCAGATCCCTTTTGCAGTGGTTTGGGCCTAAACGGTGCAATGAGAAGCTTTTGGGATTTGCGAGACAGAAAAAACCCCAATGATTATCAAAAATCCCTTCTCCAGGTCAAGGAGTTCGGTGCCTGGCAGCTGGAGTTCACAAATTTAACACGAAATAAAGCCAAGCTTTAGGTTTAAGACGCTGGGCTAAGCCGGGCTCAAGGCTTAGGCTGTGAAATTTGGCAGAGGACAAGTCCTGGCCTTGCACAGAGGTGCTGGGAGAGCAGCAAAACAAATTCACAGAGCACAGGAATGAGGGAATTCCTTCTTATAGAGGAAAAAATCCACAAAAATCCAACCTGTGGGCTCGGAGGCCTCTGCCACCCCATGCGTGAATTTGATTCAGTCAGGGAAACCAACAAACACCGTGGTCTTGGATGTGCCAAACTCAAAATTCCCTAAAACCCCACATTTTCACGTGCCCAGAGCTCCTGGATTTGAAGGTCTGGATCCTTGCACAGCAGTTTTGGGTCTGGAAGTGTCTCAGGCACTGGGACAGGGAGAGCTACAGGATCAGAACGGACCCTGAGCCTGCTCCTCCCATTTGAGTTATTCCAGCCTCCCTCTGTTTTCCATGTTTTACCCACAGAGATCCACTCAAAAACAGATCAGGGAGCCAAAATGGGGGCATTTTCCAGGCAAATTTGATTTAATCAGGCAAACCAACAAAAGCCGTGGTCTTGGACATGCCAAACTCAAAATGCCCTAAAAAATGGACATTTTCACGTGCCCAGAGCTCCTGGATTTGAGGGTCTGGATCCTCGCACAGCAGTTTTGGGTCTGGAAGTGTCTCAAGCACTGGGACAGGGAGAGTTGCTGGGTTAAAGTGGATCCTGAGCCTGCTCCCCCCATTTGAGTTATTTCAACCTCTCTCTGTTTTCCATGTTTTACCCACAGAGATCCACTCAAAAACAGATCAGGGAGTCAATTTCCAGGCAAATTTGGTTCAATCAGGCAAACCAACAAATTCAAACTGGGCTTTGGGTAAAAAATGCCAGCCCCTGTTTGCACCTGGGACGGTGACCACGAGCGGCAGGGATGTGGCTACAAAAGGGCTCTCCAAAAGCACCGCTCCGGTATTTCCCATTTTCCCGTGCCTGAGGAATGCTCTGGCACGTTTTCCAGGCAGCTAAAGCTCCCTCCGAACATCAAAGAGCCCGAACAGTAAAACCCATCAAAATTTTCCTAATCAAAAGCGCACGTAATTGTCAAGCGCAGGCAGATAACAGAAGTCGGGCAATCTCTGTGAACCCCCAGCTTCACTCAGACTTCGCAATTAAGCACCGGCTGCCGCTCCGAGGAGCTGCGAGGCTGGGGGGGGGAGGGAGGAAAAAGTCGCAGCTCGCCAGCACCAATTAGCAGCTAATGAACATCAGCAATCCCCCCGGAGAAGGGAGCTGGAGACAAAACCGGGACCAAAACACCACCCACGCTCTTAAGCCAGCCCAAAGCCGCGCCTGTGCCGCGGGGGATGCTCCGTGTCCCTGCCGTCCGCGGGGCTGGAGAAGGAGAAGGGCACGGAACTGGAGGCAGCTGGAGGAGGGAAGGTTGGGTTGGAAGTGTTGCTTTTCCCGGGTCAGCCAGCAGCGCTGGGAGCGGAGGGAGGCTGGGATAATTTCAGCAGCGCTGCCGTGCCGTGTGAAATCAGAGGCTGAGAGGAAGTCAGTCAATTTAAACCCGCTCCTGAAGGGGAATAATTAAACACTCCAAAGATGTGGGAGAATTTTAAGCAGTCAGCGAGGATTTAAAGACAACATATCATTCCTATGCCGGAGTAATGATAATAATGAAAAAAGAGGGAATGTAGGCAGGCGCGGCAGACCGGGCTGGCTGAGGGAAGCCGCGGGCAGTCAAAGCAGGCTGGGAGAGATGGAGGTGCTGGAGAAGAGCCCGTGGTGCACGGTCCGCCTCAAAAACAATGCGGCAGAACCTGACGGGTGATGGAAAATGTCTGGAATGGGGAAATTTTAAGTGTAAGTCGAGAAAGGGGTGTAGGAAAGGGGAAGAGGAAAGGAAAGGAGAAAGGAAAGAAGAAAGGAAAAGGGGAAGAGGAAAGGAAAGGAGAAAGGAAAGAAGAAAGGAAAAGGGGAAGAGGAAAGGAAAGGAGAAAGGAAAGGAGAAAGGAAAGAAAAAGAAAGAAGAAGAAAGAAAAAAGGAAAAGAGAATGGAGAAGGGAAAGGAAAAAGGAAAGAGGAAAGGAAAGGAGAAAAAGGAAATGTGAAAGGAAAAAGGAAAGGAAAGGAGAAAGGAAAGGAATCCAGGGGAACTGGTGCTCGGTGCTGCAGGTGTGTCTGTGGCAGGCCTTGGTGACACAGGAAATCCCAGGATCCGTGCAGGACCATCTCCTGCCAGGGCATTCCACAGAGGAGGCAGGAAAAACTGAGTGGGGAAGCAGAGCAAGGAGGTTTCCAAGCCTGGGAAAGCACTGGAGGCTGCTGAGTGCAGCAGGCTACAAAGGGAATTTCAGACCCACCCCGGGCTCCCGTGAAAAGCCACGAGGATGCAAAGCACCAAACATCCTCATTTCTGGATTGTTCCGGATCAAGGGAAAAAAGAAGTCTCTGAGTACGGAGTGGAGGCACCTCACCAGTGCCCCGTCACCCAAGATTTTTATTGTCACAGAATCCCAGACTGGGTTGGGGTGGAAAAGACCTTAAAGCTCATCCCATCCCACCCCTGCCATGGGCAGGGACACCTCCCACTGTCCCAGGCTGCTCCAAGCCCCGTCCAGCCTGGCCTTGGGCACTGCCAGGGATCCAGGGGCAGCCACAGCTGCTCTGGGCACCCTGTGCCAGGGCCTGCCCACCCTCCCAGGGAGGAATTTCATCCCAGTATCCCATCCCTCTCTCTCACTATCCCTTCCAGAGGACCAATCAGCCTGACCACATCATCCGGCACATCCATGGAGCAGAGGAATGTTCGCAGGGAAAGATGAGCCAGAGGTTCCTTGTGGAAATGAGAGTAAAACTGCCACCACCTCCCGTATTCCCGAGGATTTCCATGTGCAATATGGATCACAGGAAGGTGCCTCTGTGAGCATTATTCAGTGCAGGAGTTCAATCTCACAACTCCTGTGAAGGAGAGATCCAAGACTCCAAAGGTATCCGAAGCCTCATCTCAGCACCAGGCACCTGGAAAGAAGAACTCACAGCAAACAAGATTTATGTGCACTGAGGGAATCAAAGCTCTGTGTAAGCTTTTTGGGAGGTAATTAATATATTCTGGCATTTGGGCACATCTGACACAGCAGAGAATGTGCTGGGCTCCGGGAGAATCCAAAGGGCTGAGTGGGATGACCAGGAAAGAAACTCGCCCTGCCCTGAGCTTCCCGCCCCAAACAGGTGTTGACCCAAATAGAAATGAGGAAATGGCTGGAAATATCAAAGGTTTTGTGTTCGGGGAACTTCTGCTCTTTCCAAATCTCTCAAAGCACCGCAGAACTGTTAAAACTGGAGAAGAAGTGAGGATTCTTGGGAAAGGCATGAAGGAAAGGAATTATGCAAATGTGCAGATGATGGAAACAAAGACCTGGTGGGAGGAGGGGAGAAAGGAGCCTGAACTCTTTGGAAGTCCATGACTTATCCCTTCAGAGGGGTAAAAGCAATCTCTCAGAAGATCACACACCCAAAAATAAACACATCAGACAGTTCTTGGTGATGGGGGATGAGCATCGAGCAAGAGCTAAAAAAAAAAATATCTCCAGGCACCCCCGTTTCCGAATGCCTTCAGAAAGAGCAGGAAAACGGTAAAAAAAGCAGCATTTTGCAGGCACTCCGAGGACACAGAGCAAGCCCCAGCAGCATTCCCTGAATCTTCAAGAGCTTGGAAGTTTCCTGGCATGGTGCCACGTCCTGACCCCACTGATCCGGAGCTCACACTCAAAGGTAGTCGGATCAAAGGCAGTGACGAGGCTGGGACATGACCGGTGGCAATTATGGGAATCACAGGGATCAGGGACCCAAAAAGCTCAGTTCAGGTCCACGAGGAGTGGACTCACTCAGGAGAGGGATAAAGAATTCCCTTTGCTGCTGCCTCGCCTCCCAGTGCGCAGCAGGAATTTTTCATGGAAGGGGGATCAGTGCAGGGCCCTTCGTCCCTCCCAGTTCCATCCCAGCCCTGCTGCTGCTGCTGCTGCTTTGGTGCTCCCTCCCAGAAATTCCATGATCTGCAGCAGCCTGGGATGGTCAGGACATGGAGTAAACCCAGGGTGAGGCTCCTCAACAGCCTGGATCCCTCTGGAGTTCTTGGGAACACACGGCTGAGCTGAAATAGCACCAAACACCCTCACCAGCCCCAGGAGAAACAGAGAGGGTGGCATGAGCTGATCTCAGAATTGTAGAATCATGGTTTAGACTGCAGGGAACCTTAAGTCCCATCCAGTGCCACCCCTGCCATGGGCAGGGACACCTCCCACTGTCCCAGGCTGCTCCAAACCCCATCCAACCTGGCCTTGGACACTGCCAGGGATCCAGGAGCAGCCACAGCTTCTCTGGGCACCCTGTGCCAGGGCCTGCCCACCCTCCCAGGAACAATTCCTTCCCAATATCCCATCTGAATCTCCCCTCTTGTAGTTTTAACCCATTCCCCTCGTCCTGGCACTCCTTGTCCCCAGTCTCTCTCCTTCTTTGTCAGCTCCTTCAGGCCCTGCAAGGCCACAGTGAGGTCACCCCAGAGCTTCTCCTCTCCAGGCTGAACAATCCCAGCTCTCGCAGCCTTTCCTCCCAGCAGAGCTGCTCCATCCCTCTGCTCATCCTGGTGCCTCCTCTGGCCTGGCTCCAGCAGCTCCAGGTCCTTCCTGTGCTGGGCCCCAGGGCTGGGGCAGCTCTGCAGGTGGGGTCTCACCTGAGCGGGGCACAGGGGCAGAATCCCCCCTGCCCTGCTGCCCACGCTGGGGCTCAGCCCAGGGCACGAGGGGTTCTCCCCCACCAATCCCCTGTGGGGCTCCCCAGCCTTTGGGGACTGTCCCCTCCCTTCCCAGGGCCACAGCTGGCAGTGGAGTGGTTTTATTTCTGCAGGCACTGGGGCTCAAACATTGTAAGTATTTTTGGCAGTGTCCACGGCTGCTATTGCCACGCACTCCACTCCAATTTTTGTTCCTGTCTCCCACTCCAGCACCATCCAAATGCTGGTGGAAGGGGGTTAATTTCTTAAATTAGGAATCATTAGTGAGAGAAATTGCACTGCGCAGCTGTCTCAGGTCTTTAGGAAAATGCCTCGAGCAGCTGCAGATTTGTGATTCGACTTGACCAGCTCTGCTCTCATCCATTTGACACCAACAGCAACAGTCATTTGGGGTCAATTAAATGTTTTCTTCTTTGTTTATCACCATAAGTCTTAATAATATATCTGGCAGCACGAGTCCATCTGAAGAGGAGGCCACCACATCCATAATGGATGGGAACTTGCAAATCACAAACAAGTGGATAAACACCAGCAGGCCTCACGTTCCCAGCTGAATTCCTCCCCTCCCCAGCGCTTTGCTCACTCCCAGGGCCTCGCAGTAGCTTTGGGTGCAAGGTTTGACTTCTCTAATGATTTTAAATACCGTTTTTAATTGCTTTTCCGTGCCCCTGAGAAGCCAGTAATGTCAGCACAAAGCGAGGGGTGATTACACAGCAAAACAGAGGCGGCTGCCGCTGCCTGTGCCGGCCTGTCCATCCCTGCTCCACGGACTGCCGGGCAGGAGGGAGCCTGCGGTGGAGCTCGTGCTGAAAAGTGAGGAATTCCTCAGGAGCTTGTTAGTGGGAGCGAATTCCCCTGTTAGAGCTGCTGCTGCCTGCCCCGCAGCCAGCGTGGCTCTGCAGCAGCCGCTGCAGTCACTCCTTCACGGGCTTAGAGCAGGGCTGCCTTCCGTTCAATAACCCCGCACTTGGCCTTCCTTCAGCACGGGCTGATCAAGATTTCGCCGCCGTCTCCCTCAGGATTCTCATTTGGAAGCGGGGAAAGCTCGGGCTGGATGAAAGCTCTGTTAGATGGCTGGGAAATTGGCCGGGCCGCGGCCTTGGAGCAGGGGGATCGATGGCTCCAGAGCTGCTTGGCAGCCAGGAATCAGCAGAGCCTCGGGGGTCAATAGTGGGGCTGGTACAGGTCAATATCTTCATCAGGAGCAGACAGAGCCACCCTTGGCAGCTCTGGGGGCACCACAGGGTTAGAGAGGGTGAGAGACACAGCTCCACTCTGGAGGGGCCTGGAGGAGCCCGAGGACGGGGCCAACAGCAGCTCCACAAAAAGTGGGAACTCTCCTCACGCCTGGCACCATTCCAGGCTGGCAAACCAGCGCCCAGCACCCTCACCCTGAATAATTCAAACCCCACCTTGCACTGGGGGGAACATGGCCAGGAGGCTGCAGGGGGTCCCCATCCCCTCAGCAGCTTTGGGGACACCACGGGATTAGAGGGTGACGGACACGGCAAACAGGGGAGCTCCGCTCCTGAGGGACCTGGAGAGCCTGAGGAGGGGGCCAAGAGCAACTCCACAAAAGCTGTGGGTTGCCCTCATGCCTGGCACCATTCCAGGCTGACAAACCAGCCCCCAGCACCCTCATCCTGAATAATTCAAACCTCATCCTGCGCTGTGGGGAACAGGATCAGGAGACTGCAAGGAATTCCCATTCCCAGTGCTGGGGGCGGGGGGGGCCACACCTCAGGTACCACCAGCGTTGGGCCCCCGAGTTCAAGGGTGACGTGGGAAAAGCAGGGATGCAACAACAGAGGCCACCGAGGGGCTTGGGATCCCTGGTTTCTAATCCACAGAGTCCCTACGCTGTTCTTTTCCATAACCTCCCATTTCCACTGGGAAAGGCTGGGGCACACAGGTCAGTGTGGCCACCGGTGGGCTCAGGGGTGACCTAACGGTGTCCTTCACCTTCCTGAAGGACAAGCAGGACCATGGAGACCTTCCCAGGGGTGTCGGAGCAGCTCTGCAGGCACAGGCCACGCCTCGGAAGGCGCTGAGCTCCCCAGAGGAGCGGTGGGAATTCTCTCCGGAGCTTTCCAAGGCTTGGCTGGATAAACCATGACCTGGCCTGGTCCAAGCACTCAGTTTGACTGGGGACTCCTCAGCAGCGCCTCCACAACCCCTCAGTTCAGGTGGAAATTCCGGAGGTTTTCCATAATTCTTGTGGGGACCACTGAGAGCGGAGGGCACCTGCGAGGCCCCCCCTGCTCACCCATCATCCCAGCTTTCAAAATCCAGCCGCTTTCCCCTCCTAATCCTCACCTAAGTGTCCTCCAGCCAGCCTTTCTGCCAGAAATTGGGATCGTAATGTGCTGTAATCACATAATTCCTGTCAGGAAAAGTAAACAGGGATGGCTGAGTGATTTCCAAACAACACACTAATGGCCAAAGCAGGGAAAAAAATTCCTCCTGCTTCACTTCTCCTTGAATTTTTCTTGAGCCACTCTTTTGCTGTTCATATTTATTGTAGGTTTTCGCTTCATTTTTAGGTTTATTTACCCCGAGCTAATGAATAACACGGTGAACATATGCTATAAACCACCATTAAGATGAAATTTGGAGAAAAGAAAATTACTTTAGTGGCAGAGCTGAGAGGATGTGGAACCACTAAATGCCCAGTACTGATATTTGAAGGCTTCTTAGGAGAGGTCTCCTGGGATTTCTTGGTCAAATAAAATGAGGTATTTCGTAGGAATTCTCCTTTCAAAGTTCGACTCGTTTTTCTAACAGTCTGATGCAGATGCTGCTCCTAAAAAAAAAGAGTCAACTACGGACTTTTTCCATCTTGAAGGCTTTGAATCTCATTTTTCCTGATTATCGCAGCTGTTCCAGGCAGCAGGGGAAGCAGTGCCAGCAGATGAGACCTCGTACACCAATTTTCGAGCGGGTTTGGGCCATCTTGCAGCAAACTCAAGCATGGAAATCTACAGACGTGGAAAACATTTGGGGAGAATTTCGTCCAACACGAGCACAAAAGTTGCTGAAAACTTGGGGTTTTCAGAGGAGCCGTGAGCGAGTCGATGTCAGAAGGAGAGGCACCAAGGAGGCTTTTCCAAAGCACATCTGCCCAACGTTATTCCATTTTTCACTGGGGACCTGGCTGCTGCCCTGTGGAGGATGCTCATTAAACGCTGGCTTAGCGTGGAAGGAGCTGCAAACATCCTGGAGGACGGGATTAGAGCCCAAAATAAGACTGAAAAGGGTTATTTGTTATTAAAATGACACCATCCAGTGGGATAAGGGGAAGAGTCCCCTCCGTGCCGGCGCTCACTCCTCAGGAAATGCTGGATAAAGGGAGGAGCTGGAGCTGGAGCCCATTCCAGCAAACATCTGCTGACTCCCAACAGACCTTGAGGACCTGGTGGCCATAAAGGGAGAATAAAAAACCCTTCAAGAAGCAGGCAGGGAAAGCTAATCAGGCTCCTAAGCTTTTCCAGTGTTCCAACCCAGGCCCAGGCTTCTGCAGGACTACAAAACACCACGGAGACGAGGCCAGCCAGGAACAGCTGGAGCAGCACAGCCACCAACATTAACTCTGGGATCAGAGGTGGGGCTGCCACAAACCCTCAAAAAGCAGCAGGAGGAAGCAGCCAGGTAACTGCAGCACCTGTGGCACGGCTGGGAGCTCAATCATCCTGGCAGGAACAGCTCGGGGAGGGCATCCGGAGGCCTCTGGGCACGGCCCGGGCCTGTGGACGTGGAACATTCGGATCAAAAGCCTGGAAGGAGTCTCCAGACACAATTCCAGTGCCTCTCCTCAGAAGTGCAGCACGTCTGAGCACACACAGACCTCTCCTGGGCAAGCCAGAGGCATTTCTTGTGTGGGGCAGGGAGGTCTGAGCTGGCCTCTGGATGAGTTTTAGGAAAAGTTATTCCCTGCTTTTCCCGCTGGGGAGAGGCAGGCGGATCTCCAAGGCTCTGAAAGGCCAGGCTGCTTTTGCCTGGTGAATCCAGGATGGATTTTGGTGTGATCTCAATTAGTGATTCCTTCCCTCGGCCTAAAATTGCTGCTCGTGACTCCGGAGCCACATCAGCCACGGACCAACAGGCGCCCCTTAAACTGAACATCTCATTTTAACTGGGAGAGGGGGAAGTCCCAATAACCAGGATGTGATTGGGGTTTTCTTGGGACTGCAGGTGGCAAAATCCAGGGAGTTCAGTGTGTTTGACAGCTCCAGAGGAGCTACAGGGGAGGGGAATATCTGCCTTGGAGTGACCAGTGATTACCCCAAGGTTTATAGGAGGTGCCAGACTTAACCCCTTAGGTTTAAAGGAGATATCAGACTTAACTCCTGAAGTTTAAAGGATGCCAAGTTTAACTCCTTAGGTTTAAAGGAGATTCCAGGCTGGTTTTGCTCACTGTCACCCCAAGCCAATGTCACTTTGCGGTGACTTCTGCCATGCCACTGGTAAAAAAAAAGAAGGATTAAGCAGCTCCGTGCAGGGAAAGCAGCTGACACCACCCCAAAGGGGATCAGCAGCCTGAGGTTCAGCCTGGGGGGAGCCCAGACTGGTGTTCAGGAAGGCAAGGACAGCCTCGTGAGGTTTTCAGGAGCCTCCACTGCAGCCCCTCCACCTGCTGAGGTGGCAGGGCTTGAGGCTGTCCCTTCCCAGTGCCCATTCCACAAACAACTCCTGTGTTTGGGAGCCGGACATCCCTGTGTTCCCAGCCCACCTGCACTGCCTGCCTCGGTGTCCCAGTGTTTCCATCCTCCCCTGGACAGCTCCGCCGGTTTTTGCCTTGCAGAGCCTTTCCCAGGCTTGCTGTGGCTCCGCTGAGTGCAGCAGGGAGACAACAAGTGGCCATGAGCCTTTCTGCATTCACAGAGCTGCCAGAGCTCTCAAACACCCCCAATTCCAGCCATCCCCGCAGTCTAATTCCCTTTATGTCCGGCTCTGACGGGTGTAGCACCAGCTGTTTGTGTTTCATTTCCACCAGCGTTGTTTCCTTGTCTTTTCCTCCAGCAACGCCATAAAAAGCTCTGGTTTCATTTGCTGCCTTTCATCCCGGCATTAGCTCTGCAAACAGCCTCCCTCTTACTCCTCCTCTAAACTCTCTGTCTGGCAACCTCGGCTGCGTGGGACCAGCATTTTGTTTTCTCTGGTCGCAGTTGCTGCTTTGTTTGCTCATTAAAGACACTCCGCTCTCTGCTGTGATCCCGCAGCACTTTCTTCCTTGCCAGCAGGGTCCTAAACTTAATGACTGGGGAGTTTTTTCTGGAGGCTAAACAGCAGACTCAGGAAAAGCATCCAGCTCAAGAGGTGCTTGTACCTGGAGAGGCAGCCAGGAGAGCAGGGCTGGCTGCTCAGGCAGCACTGAAGGAGAAATCTTTTCTTTTTTTTACTCTCAGTGATGTCAAATCAGTTGATTTTCAGAGCTGCTCTCCCAGCTGCACTTCTCTGCTTTGCTCAAAACATCTCGTGCATGGTTTGGGTTGGAAAGGACCTCAAAGTTCGTCCCATTCCCCCCCCTGCCATGGGCAGGGACACTTTCCACTGTCCCAGGCTGCTGCAAGCCCCGTCCAACCTGGCCTGGGACACTGCCAGGGACAGCCACAGCCTCTCTGGGCACCCTCAGGGCCTCCCCACCTTCACAGGCGCATCCTTCCACGTATCCAACCTGAACTCTGTCAGTTTGAGCCAGTCCTCCTTGTCCTGTCCCTAAACCTCTGATGATTTCTGTGGTCAGTGGTCATCTGAGCTCGAGGGACCCCCTCAGGTTACGGTAAAGGTTGGCAGCAGTAAGCCCAACCCAGCTCTTGAGCTGAGCTTTCAGGGAGCCCAGGTGTCCCCTAAGCCACGCAAACACCTCCCCTCCCTGCGGGTAAACCCCACCCTGGCGGCCTCCCTTGCTCCAGAGGGGCGACTGCTGCCCTTCCCAGGGCTCAGTCTGGGAGCCAGGGGCCCCTGGGCTCAGTCTGGGGCCCACTGGTGTGGGCAGAGCACTGTGACACCTCGGTGCCACGTTGTGCCACCTCCAGCAGCCTGGGGAGCATTTCCGTTGCACGCGCGCCCACCGTGGGCACCTCCTGCAACCAAACGGACCAAAGCACCCCACAGCCCTCAGGAACACCCTCAGCGTTACTGTGCCCTCCCTGGAGCCACCACAGGAGCCCAGCGTCACTCAGCCCCCTGTGGGGAAGGACAGCAGGGGTGGGTGCTGCCCTGGCAGACGTGAGTGGCCAGCGCAAACCAAGGCGGGTGTCGCCAAGCAGTGCCCGCTGTCACCTCAGGGCAGCCGCGACAAGCTGGGCAAAATTGTCTCCAGCAGCTCTCCCCGCCTTGGAACCCCAGGGTTTTCCCGGGAATGACGTGCTGGGGGGTGGGAGAGCTCTCACTTTCCCCAGCCAAATTCCCACGGCTGTGCAAGGAACAGCCCCGAGCTCCTGCTCTGCTGACGGGGAGGTCGGCACCTGCTGGGGCGTTCCTGAGAACAGGAGCCTGGAACAGGAGCAGCCACACCTCCCCTGCCACTGCAAATTCCTTCACAGCTGGCTTTAAACCCTGCACCAGAGCCTGGCTTTAAAACCTGCACCCGAGTCTGGGTTTAAAATCTGCACCAGAGCCTGGCTTTAAACCTACATCAGAGCCTGGGTTTAAAACTTCCACCAGAGCCTGGCTTTAAAACCTGCACCAGAGCCTGGCTTTAAAACCTGCACCAGAGCCTGGGTTTTAAACCTCCCTAAGAGCCTGGCTTTAAAACCTGCACCCGAGCCTGGGTTTAAACCTACATCAGAGCCTGGGTTTAAACTTACATCAGAGCCTGGGTTTAAACCTACATCAGAGCCTGGGTTTAAAACTTCCACCAGAGCCTGGCTTTAAAACCTGCACCAGAGCCTGGCTTTAAAACCTGCACCAGAGCCTGGGTTTTAAACCTCCCTAAGAGCCTGGCTTTAAAACCTGCACCCGAGCCTGGGTTTAAACCTACATCAGAGCCTGGGTTTAAACTTACATCAGAGCCTGGGTTTAAACCTACATCAGAGCCTGGGTTTAAAACTTCCACCAGAGCCTGGCTTTAAAACCTGCACCAGAGCCTGGCTTTAAAACCTGCACCAGAGCCTGGGTTTTAAACCTCCCTAAGAGCCTGGCTTTAAAACCTGCACCCGAGCCTGGGTTTAAACCTACATCAGAGCCTGGGTTTAAACTTACATCAGAGCCTGGGTTTAAACCTACATCAGAGCCTGGGTTTAAAACTTCCACCAGAGCCTGGCTTTAAAACCTGCACCAGAGCCTGGCTTTAAAACCTGTACCAGAGCCTGGGTTTAAACCTTCCACCAGAGCCTGGCTTTAAAACCTGCACCAGAGCCTGGTTCTCAGAGCAGCCTCTGCCCTGGGAAAGCTCAGTGCAATTCTGCTGCCAGCAGTGCCACCCCTGTGTGCCTCAGCCTTGGCACCTCAGGAAGGCTCCTGCAGTCCCTGCAGAGCCCAGACCACGCAGGCAATGTTCTCTCCCCCTCAGTGCAGCCTCTGGGGGCCATTCCCAGCTGCCCCTGCCTAAGCAGGAGCTGTCCTGGGATTTAAACCGAAGTTTGGCTGCATCAGAAGCTGTGTGAAACCCTTTATTACTCGGTAAATAAGCCGGGTTTGGTGTGGAATGTTGCCTCTGCGCTGTTCCATCTCCCTGCCCATGCGTGAAACCATCAGATGAAGGAATTACAGGCAGCTCTGGGAGATGCTCTGACTATTCCTGCCTGGCCCTCTCCCTTTGAAACCCTGGGAAGCCCGGCAGGCTCTGAGCAGCTCATTAGCACGGCCTGAGTGAGGAACACCACCCTGCGAAGTGCAACCCAAATTAACATTCCAGGGACGGACCAGCAGGAACCTGTGGCATCCCATTTTCCACGGCCAGGTCAGAGGTCAGGCCTTGGTGCTCCCGAGGTCAGCACAGCCCAGCGCAGCTGTGCCCTTCCAGGTCACAGAGCTGCAAGTTCATCCCTTCTGATGTCCAGCAGCATTCCTGGGAGAAGGGTTCACAGCCTCTGGAAAGGCCACAGAGCCTCCTCACCTCTTAATTTGCCCTGTGCTCCATTCCCCAGGCCACTTTTCCCACTTCCGTGCAGCTCCTCCAGCCCACTCCAGGCATCTGCTCCCTCTGGCAAAGGCTGCTCCCGGTTTCCTGGCCTTGGATCCATCTCCCTGGGCTGTTCCCCATCCCCAGCATCTGCCAAGGGCTGCTCTGGGCTGCCCACATCAGCGGCACTTCCATCCCGCAGGATTCGAGGTCAGGAACGCCTCCTGAGCTCCTCCTGCTGACTCCCAACCCCCACAGCCCCAGTGTGCCCTGGTTCCATGGGTTACCACTGCTGACCCCACTCCGTGCCCATCCAGGCCCCTGGAATGCTCCTGACTTCCATACCCACCCCAAACCCATCCTCCAGCGGTAGCTGGGCCTGGTTTGGTGGCTCCCCCGTTTCCAGCACCACCCAAGAGCTGAAGGGAGACCCCAAATCGTGCCCTCGAGGTTCCCTCCTCTCCCTGCATCAAGAGATGCTCCCTGGCTGCCCCTCACCTTGTTTTGCCCCAGCAGCCTCTCAGTCCAGTGGGAAAAGTCCCTCTGTTCCCAAATACCTGGAGCCCTCTGAGCCCACCAGCTGCTCCTGCTCCCTCCACAGCCTCAACCCTCCCAGCTTCCAGCACAGTCGGGCAGGAGCCTTAACAAGAACCTCCAGTCTCTCCCCCACCCCTGCAAAGACTTCCAGCCCCATCCTTTCCCTTCCTCGCCCCCCACTCCTTCCCTCCAGGCTGCAAGGAGCCAGATGAGGACACCCCAGCAATCCGTTCTCTTTTCCCCCCCAGGGAAGGTGGGAAATCACAGAGAGAGAGGAACAGGGATCACGTTGGCACCTGGACCAACCTGGATGCTTTGGGGACGTGCACACTGAGATGGAGGAGCCGCGAGGGGCAGCCACCCCGAGCTGATCCCATGGGATGGTGACGTGGATATTCAGGGAGCAACACTGAGCGACACAGCTTGAGGGGTGGGATCTCCAGGCCAGCACTGGAGGAGCTTCAGAGAGCTCAGATTTTCTGGGAATGCTGGGAACTGCAGGAGCAAAGCTGCTCTGGATCCCATCTGCTCCAGGCTCGGAGCAGGAGAATTATCCCAGCCAAAACCCACGGGTGCAGCATCCCCCAAAACAACACCCTCCCCAGAAAGTGGCTTTTAATAGAGCCCAAACCACTGCTCGTTAGTAGGGCCTGGTAATTACGAGCCTCCCCTCTCCACCCCAGCTTTCCTCTCTTCCCGGCAGATATCCAGGATGGCTCAGTGCCACGGTGGCTGTCACCTTGTCACCTGGGGGTGCTTCCCGCGCAGCCCCAAGCCCACCAGGAGCGGGGGAGCAGCCGCCGAGCTCCCCCTTCCCCGCGGAGCGAGCGGGAGCCGGTGGCTGCTCTCCTTCTCCCTTTCCCTGGGTATGTGCCGCCGGAATTTTAAACAGATTATGTAAGTGGCTCTCCTTTAATCCATCTGAACTCTCCTCTTTTCATCGCAGGGAGATCAAAGCAGCTGCTGGGAGCCGAGCAGGGAGCAGCAGGGCTCTCCCCGTGCATCTGGCCTGCCGTGGGTGACAAGGAGGGGACACTCGCCAGGCCACCACACTTCACCAGCTGCTTTTTAAAGCCCTCCGCAGCAAGGCACAAGGGCTGCTGCCGCTTTCCGTGGATTCCTCGAGGCCTTCCCTTTGTTCCCCTGCATCCCAGAGATGCAGGACGTGCCCGTGGATGTGGAAGTTCCTCCAAGAGGGAGCAGCTCTCTCTCTCTGTGTGTGTCTCTCTCCGCAATTTATAGAGTTTACCTTTTCTATTCCTTCTCCTGAAGGCTGACATTTAAAAATGTGTAATTGTGTTTATCCCTGGCAAGCTGTGAATGGCTCCCCGGGCTGGCCGTGCTTCCTGCGCCGCTGGATAAATTACACTGACAAGCCCTTATTACAAAGGGAAAAATAAGTTAATGGAAAAGCAAAGCAGAGAGAGATGCATAAAAATCCCCGAGTGGCCGAGTCAGCAGAATTGCCCCCACGTGAGAGTCATTGCCAAGGTTTAATTAAACAGAGATCGATCGTGGGGCTGAGGGGGAGCCGGGGGGGGGGCACGTGCAGGCCAGGAATTGGCACTTTTGGGCTGGATTTATTTTTTTGATAGCCGGGAGTTATTGATATTTCACTGAAGGCTGCCCTGGCAGCGTGGCTCGGGGAGGGAGAGGTGCTCCCAACCTTCCTCCCATCTCTCTGTGCATCCCGGGGGCGGCTGGCAGGGAGCTGGAATGCCCGGCTGCTCCTCGGGAAGAGTTGGGGCGCTGCAGAAAGGCTCTGGGAATGGCAGAGGTTTGGAATCCGCCGGCCTCGGGGTGCGAGCGGCAAATCCGCTCGGCAGCGCCGGGAAATCGCAATCACCTTCCCGAAACAGCCCAGGATGCTCTGGGAAAAGGCACGTTCAGGTGGAGGAGCCACCCCGAGCTGGATGTTCCAGCAGGAATATTGAGGAACGCGGTTTGAGGGGTGGGATCTCCAGGCCAGCACTGGAGGAGCTGCAGAGGGTTCAGGTATCCCAGGAAGGCTGGGAACTGCAGGAGCAAAGCCGCTCTGGATGCTGCAGCCCATCCCTGCTGCTGGCTCCATGGGGTTCCAGGGGGCGCGGAGCTGGATCAGAGCTCCGAAGGGACCCTGAAATCCCACAGGATCCCTGCGGGATACAGGCTTGGAGCAAGGAAAACTGGCTGGTTCTGCCTAAACTCCCTAATTCAGATCCTGAGGAGGAGCTGCTGGCTGTGGGGTTGGGAATTGCCTGTTCACGGCAGAGTTGGGTCTCTCCTGAAGACCAGCTCTGTATCCCTGTGTTTTTCCACGACCTCTGGGATGAAACGCCAGCCACCAGCCAATGCTGGAGCAGGCTGCTGGAGGGAATCCAAAGCAGATCCTAAAAAAGAGCAAAATGGCCGGGCAGAGGTGGGAATGCTCGGCTGAAAATGCCAACAGGAGCTGGGAATGTTTCCTCCCGGGACACTGAGCCCCCTCCCCTGCCCATTCCCAGTGGGAGCAACGGGCACACGGACGGTGCCAAAATATTTCGGGAGGCATGATGTGAAGATGTGCAGAGTGAGCTCCGCATCCCCAGATCGACTGGAATTCAACCACCTTGGGAGCAGAGCAGGGAAGTTCCCAGCTGCTGGAAATTACCCACAGCTCCTTTCATTTCCACACATTTTTCCTGCCTAATTGGAGTGAGGCAAGGAGCCGGACACGAGCGCTCCGTGACTCATTCCTGAGGGAGGGAGGGAGGCAGGGATTGCTCCCTGGGGTACCAGTTGCACCAGTCTGCTCTTACTGGGGCTAGGAGAAGGAACTCGTTATCTCCTGGCGCCCACAGATATCATTTGGCCACGCGGGATGAGAAAATTCCCATTTTTCCTGCTCCCAGCGCTGTGCTCCAGGTGTTGCTGTGCTGCTTTCCCACAGCTCCCCCTCGGCAGCAGCGTCCAGGCTGGACTCCTGTAGATGGTAGCCAAGACTCCATGGAAAGGAAATAAAACCCCCCAAACAAACCAAGAGGAATAATTCCTATTCACATCAGTCCCGCAGCCCTGACATCTCCCAGCTAATGACTGAAAATCCCTTTTCCCTGCAGCCTGGACACCAATCAATACTCCACAAGCAATTTCCAGGGCTCGGCTCGCTTGTTAAAGCCCAAACATTCCCGTTCCTCGAGAAGTGGGTGGCACGGTGAGTCAGAGAACCCAGCAGGACGCTGCCTCTGCCTGCTGCAAGCCAGGCAGGGAAGCAGGAATCATCCAGAAAAGCTGTTTTCCCAGCCTGGAGATGGATCCTGAATCCAGCACTCACCGGAGAGGCTTCAGGAGGGCAGCAGGTCCCGGAGGTCCTGGCATTGCCACCATCCTGGCCCAGGAAGGGCTCACAGGTGATGGAGAGCTCATCCTGATCCCAGGGGATCCCAAAATGGGCTTGTCCACCACCAGTGACTGCCCCTGGCAGGTTTGCTCCACGTCTGGGATGTGGCCAGAGGGGCTCCAGCATCACCCACCCATCGAGCTGCCATCCCTGCAGGAATTCTGGCCCCTTCCTCAACCCCGCACCTGGAGAGCTGGGAGAAGACCCAGCAGGAGGAGGCCCCAGGCTGGAGCAGGAGCCTGAATCTCCCATCAGGGATGGCTGCTGGGCTCTTCCAGCAAGGAAGCCCCCCAGGAGCTCCTCAGGCTGCCCAAATTCCTTTCTTTTAAAGTTGCTTTGCTTAATTACTCTGGGATATATCTAAAAATGTGAGTGCCACGAGCCTTTGAAGTTCAGAGAGACTCGAGCAGGTGCTGTAATCCCCTTATCCTAATCCTGATGGCCAGGATACGTTGGCTGCCCTTCCTCCTGCTCGAGGTTTAAAATCCGGAGTCTTTGTCCGCTTTCCCGGGATGAGATTTGGAACCCCACTGACCTGCGTGGTGTTTAGGGACACCTCGGGTTGGTTGGGGTTTATTTATATCTCCCTGAAATCTTGTGGGAGCATCCAGGAGGGCAGTGGGTGTTTTCCCAGCTGTTCTCGTGCCAGGAGGTGGAGAAACGCTGGATCCATCCCTGGAAGTGGCCGGAGCGGGTCGGGGGCTGCATCCTGAGGCATGTGGAGTTACCAGGACCCTGGAGTGGCCAGGAGAGCATTCCAAAGGCTGGGAGTTGCTGCCGTCCTTCAGCCAGAGCGAGCAGGGAAGGGAAGAATTCCTCTCCCGCAACCACCGGCAGCGATGGGGTTGCCCAAACTAACTAAGAGCTAACAAAGAGCTGAGGGAATCACACGGAAAAGCTGCAGGGATGGGGCTGTGCCAGAGGGGTCTGGGGGCTTCCCCGAGGGCAGGGGAGGCACAACAATAAATAAAATAAAAATAAATACATTTTATTCCTGGAATAAAACCAGGAATAAAACCAGGACTAATGAGGAAGCTCAAGGTGGCCAAAGCGATGCTTTGATCAGAGGAAGCAACAAGGTTGGGATGGGCTTGGAAAGCCCAAGGAGGTGGTGGTGTCCCCGTCCCTGGAGGTGTTTAAGGAAGGCCTGGATGTGGCACTCAGTGCCGTGGTTTGGTTGAGAAGGTGGTGCTGGACTTGATGATCTCAAAGGTTTTTTCCAACCTGGTTAATTCTGTGATTCTGTCACTGGGAAAAGGCTCGGGAGGTTTGGAGGCCTCGATCTCCTGCCACGGCACAGCTCAGCCCGAGGGAAGTGCCATTCCCAGCAACGTTTTCCATCTGAAATGAATTCCAGCAGGAACACCTGGCTCTGCTGCAGGTTCCCTCCAACCTGCCAAGAAAGTCGAGGCTGGATCCAAGCTGAGTGCTTCCATCCAACTCCAGAACTGCCGGATGGTGAATGACCAGGGAAATAAAGTCAGCTGTGGGGTAACAATGACGTGCTCACTGCAAGAGAGGTGCTCGAGCTCTCACAGCCCACAAAATGTCTCCTCTCTCTTTTTTTTCCCTTTCTCTTCCCCAAATTAAATTTTCCTTGAAATCAGTGTACTCCCATGGAAATTCTTTATTGCACCAAAACGCCATTGAAATGCCATTTTCTGCTGGCAATGCTCTGGTGGTTTGTTATCGACACGCTTCAATCGCTGCACTCGCAGCAGCCACGCGCCACCAAACAGCACCCGGGGCACGTCCCCCTCATCCTCCGCTGGCATTTGTGTCCCCACAGCGCCGGGGGCTGGGATCCAGGCTGCAGGGATTCCTCTGGAACACCTTGATGAATCCCGGGTGCAGAAGATCCTCTCCAGGTTCCTGAACCCTCTTGTGCTGGTTCAGCCGGGACCATTCCCGTGAGGAAGTCACGTCCTGTTCCAGGCTCTTCCCACCTCGGACCCCAGGAGAGACACGAGGGCTCAATCCAGGCCATCTCTGCTGATTCCTGCCGGAGGAGAGGATCCACATCTGCTGAATTCCTTCTCCAGGCACAGGAACTCCTCGTTTGACTCTCACCTCCTGCTCCTCTGGCCACGGATTTGCATCTTCTGCCTTTGCATGGCAGCCATGAGATTTCCCAGGCTCCGGGGATCCCACAAGGTTGTCACCAGGCTGGTTTGTAGCCAGACTGTCTGGGTTTGTCCCAAAATTCCTGTGGGAATCACAGCACTGGCACGTTCTGGGCTCTGCAGCTTCCAGCTCCAGGCAGCTGCTCCCTGTGGTTTCTGACCCAGCAAACCTGGATAAACATCCCAGCTCCTTGGAGGGGGACCACACCACTCCCAGCTCCAGCAGGAACCCACCACTGGAAGCCCTGGAATGGTTGTGCAGGGAGAAAATATCTCCAGGGAGGTCACTGTGACCTTCTGTGGCTGGGAGGAGCTGGTGCAGCGGGTGGGACAGAGCGTCCTGTTCTCCAGGGAAAGGGAATGGATTTCAGCCAGAAGAGGGGAGATTCAGATGGGATATTGGGAAGGAATGGTTCCCTGTGAGGGTGGGCAGGCCCTGGCACAGGGTGCCCAGAGCAGCTGTGGCTGCCCCTGGATCCTTGGCAGTGCCCAAGGCCGGGCTGGATGGGGCTTGGAGCGGCCTGGGACAGTGGGAGGTGTCCCTGCCCATGGCAGGGGTGGGATGGGATGGGCTTTAAGGTCCCTTCCAAGCCAAACCATTCCGTGATTCCATAATACACCTGATGGGCAAATTGTCCCTCAGAGGGGCACCCACAGGCTGGAGAAATGAGCCGGTGGGAGCTTTGTGTTCCCAGTGTTCCCAGGGTTCCCAGTGTTCCCAGTGACAGGCCAGAGGCAACAGGCACACACAGAAATCCGGGAATTTTCTCTCATGCGAGAAGATTTTACTGGGAAGGGCGTTGAACACTCGGAGCTCACAAGTGGCCACGAGAGGTTATGATGTTCCCATCCCTGGAGATTCCCAAACTCCACCTGGATGTGGGGAACCTGCTCCGGGTGACTGTGCGGGGGTTGGGCCAGGGGGATCTCCAGAGGTGTCCTCCAAGCAGCTGCTCTGGGATTTGGGAACACTGAGCCCCTGTTTGTGGCTGCCCTCCTCGGGCCCCTGATGGCAGAAGAGCTTTTCCCAGCTTCCCTGCATTTGGGAATGTGCCTGGCACCATCTCAGTACTCCTTGTACAGAACTGGAGGGAATTTGGAGTGAGGACACGGCTCTGTTGCCCTGGATCAGCTGGGATGGAGTGGAGCTGACCCTGCCCTCCCAGCTGAGCAGGATGCTCCTTCTCCAGGTGTTCTCCGTGCTTTGCTGTGGAAGCATCCATGGAAGTGGAATAAAACCTCTCCCTTCCCCTCAGATCCTTAAAGCAGAGCTCCCAAATTCCTTCCCAAATTAAGCTGATGTCCATTTTGGCAGCAGATTTAATCTCTTGGAATGCCCCTGAGAGACTGCAGGACCCATCCTGCCCTTCCCGCTCCCCAGGAATCGGGGCTGAGGGGTTTATTGGGGCTGAGGGGTTTATTCCCTGCAGGATTTATTCTGGAAGTGCGATCCCTGTTTTCCTGGGAAGCGCTGCCAGTGCTGAGCTGTCCCAGCCCTGGGGTTCAGCTGCCACCCCTAAATCCTGCGGGAACCTGCCCAGGCTCCTCTGACCACCCCACAGCCACCAAGGCCCGCATCCAGCCCTGGGGGATTCATTCCCACACAGGGATTCATTTTACTCCCTTGAAATGGTCCAAGCTTATTTTTCCTCCCCTTTTCCCATATTTCCCTCAGACCCTTTGCTTCCTTGTTTTCCTTGGAAGAGGAAGGCTCTTGGAGTTTGTACTCCCAAAAAACCAAGCAAGCCCTGGACCTAAAGCCAGTTAAAAGCAGCTCTTTTCCATGCAGATACACTCAGCTTCATTTTGTTTTCAGGCCTGGCAGTTCATTAATAACAGAGAAAAATATCCCACAACGAAGGAATCAGCAGCACTTAGGGAGGATCCCGGGATGGGGCAGGAAAAGGGAATGAAACCAGGCACTTTGGGCCACAGAAATGCAGCTTTCCCTGGCAGGCAGCTCAGCAAACTCTTTATTGGAGTCATTTCTCTCCTTATGGAATATTTGCAGCGGTTTTTTGGATCCAGGCGTGGCTGGGGATGAAGCAGCTCCATTAATCACTTGTGCCCAACCATTCCTCCGTGTTCTCATCCCGCTGCTTGCCTCGGGAACTGGGAATCCAGCTTCCCAGGACTCACAGCTCCCTTCGTGCATCCGTGGGCAGAAAAACGGTCTCGGGGCTGGGAATGAAAAGGAGTCGAAGGAAAACCTTCCAGCAGGGGATGACTGGTTTTTATTTAACACATTACTTTTTCAAACACAGGCTCCGGCTTATTTAAGGCAAAGTTCAAGTTAATATTGATATTTGAGGGAAGCAGCACTTTCACATTAATCAGCCACCCATTAAATGTCTGTTAGGAGACAAAGCTCATGGGCTCCAGACATGTTTCCAAACGGTTCAGGCTCACTTTGATCCTCCTTAATGACAGAGAGCAATTAGAAAATGGGTTCAGGAACTCTGTTCACGCTCAGCTTGCATGGGTGAGGGGTTTCTTCTTGTGATGTTGTCAGATAATACATCCATAACATTTCTGGGAAGCCAAAAACACCCGTCCTCGGCTCATCCAGCTCGGCAGCGTTGGGTTTGCAGCAGCGGGGAGGTGAAACGGCGACAAAAGTGTGAGAGGCTGCAGGGGAGCATCTCCCTCAGGATGCAGGAGTTGTCCAGCAGGAGCGGGGAAGGAGCTGGGGACGTTGTTCCCCGCAGGAGCTCGGGCATGGATTGCCGTGGCAACCGCATCCCAGGGCAGCAGGGATGGTGGGAAACCCATCAGACACCAAAGCCAGGCTGGGCGTGGAGCGGGATCTGACCCCACGGACAGGGCGGGAAGGGGATCCCACCCGAGGCTGGACATCTGCCCGAGGCTGGACATCTGCGCGGGTTTTTGGGGGGTCTGGGGCGCCAGATCCGTGGTGCTGCCTGGGGATCACAGGTGGGAAAGAGGGATGGGAAAGAGGGGCTGGAGGAGTCAAAAGGGTGCAGAGCAGAGGAGAGCAGAGCAGCGTGGGCAGCACAGCTGAGGAGGAAGGTCCAGCAGAGGCTGTGGCTTCTCTGGGCAAACCCCAAACGTGCTGGAGCTGGAACCTCCTGTGGGTCCCTCAAGCTCCAGATGGTCCCTAAAGGCACCTCTGTGGATCAAGGAGTGCCCACGGTGAGAAATCTATGGGAGAACTCAGGTACCTGGAAAAACTTCACCCCGTTCAGCCCAAGCCATGCCTCTCTCCTCCCCAGCAGGAGCACGGGGACAGCCACTCTCGGAGCACCTCATCTCCGGCAGTCACATCCTAAAAACGACACAAACCAGGCTGGAAGTATCCCAGGAAGCCACACCATCCGATTTCCCCCAGATCCCTCTCCCACACCTCCAGCTCCACATCTCCTGCCTACCGAGAGGGGAGCTGGGCCCGTGGCAGCTCTTGGGGAGCAGCTGGAGAACAGGAAAACGGGAGGAAGTTTTGTGGGGCTGATCACACGAAGCCCTTCTGGGTCTGTGCTGTTGAGCCCTTCCCAATTTTCCCTCTTTAAAAACGGGAATGTTTCATTCTGTTCCATCTTGGCTTCTTTTTAGTCTCAGGTTTCCTGGACTTGCTGGGAGGCTCATTAGGGAGCAGCTAACGAGCTTTCTCTGCCCACAGCGGATGGGTGCAAAATCCCTGACAAATCTCTTGTTTTTCCCACTATTTCTCAAGGTCTGGGTTTAAATTGGTGTGAGCGGAACAGAACAGATAAAAGATTTAAACACAAATAAAGTCTTTTTGTTGAGGAGGTGTCAGGGACACCTCCAAGGGAGATTCCAGAGGTGAAAATGGTCCCGATCCTGCTGAGAAACCCCACAAATCACGTGGAGAATGGACATGGACAGCACTCCCCTGCCCTGAAAACCCATTAGGTGCAGCTACCTCTGCTAAAAGTACAGGAATTAAAACCCCAGGAGCCCAAATTCCATCCACACCCAGGCACCTGAATGAGAAATTTGGTTTGCAAAAATAGGGAGCGAGCCAGGGGCTCCCAGTGTTCCTGTGCAGCCTGTCGGCACAAAAGCTGCTCCTTTCAGCTGGCCAAATTAGCAGAGTGAAGGAAAAATTACGGTTATTAAACCCCTCTTTTACCTGAAATGCAACCTTTTATTTAGATAACAAAGACATTTTTTGATATTATGGGCGCTTTCAAGTGCAGCAGTTGGAACAGTGACATCAAGAGCACAATCCCAGCGTGAAAAAATCAAAATATAGCAGCGACTCTGAGGTCCTCCGTGCCCCTCCCAGTCGAGTTAATTTAGAACCAGCTCTAATCAATCTGGACCTGACTCAGCTGCCTCTCCCAGGACTCTGTGATGGCACAGCTGGGCTGAGAGCTCCACGCTCAAATTCCACAGGCAGGAGGAAGAGATGGGTTGGAAAAATCCAACGTGGCATTTGTCAGAGGGGCCCTCTGGCCTCACCTGCTGCAGCAGCACGCGAGGCCCTGCCAGGTGCAGATTTGCAAGGCCCGGTTTTCGTGTTCCCACCGAAAAAAAAGGGGGGCTCCGGGAATGCTTTTGAAGCAATTTTGGTGCGCAGCTGCTCTGCTCTGCTGCTCCGCGGGTGGGAAGGACACGGGGTTGCAGAATTCACAAACTCTTCCGGTGCCTTTGGAAAACCAGGGATTGGAGGGGCTCCTGCGCTGGGAACAAGGGTGCGACCCCTTCACAGTTGTCTTGGGGTGACTTTGTGCTGTTGTATCCCCTCTCACCGCTCTGTGCCCAGGTGTGATCCTGAGCCTTTCTGTGCCTTCAAAACTGGGTGCAAGAGAGAGGAGGAAAAAAAAAACTGAGCGAACTTTTCAAAACAGTTTGTGCTTCAAGGACACGGAGATTAGCTGCTGCTGCCGCTGCTGAGGAGCGAAGGAAGCACCCTTCCTGCTTCTCTCGGCTTTTCGGCTCAGTTTCTCCGGAGAGAGACTGAGAGTCAAGATTCTTTCTGGGACTTCGGCTTTTCCCTTCTTCTCTTCTGGACTGTTTCAACATCAGAACACCAGAACTCACTGGGAAAATTTCCACCTTAGGCCCGGAGAGGGCCCAGGCCCACCCAGCTCCAAGGAGGAGGAGAGAGACCACACTCACAGAAGGACTTTAAAATCTTCCCAGGTTTCTCTCCACAGCGAGAGGTTTTATTATTTAGCTTTATTATTCTTTTCCTGTGTGTTTGTTAGATAAATAGGTTTTTTTTTCCCTCACTTTCCTCCGAGGAAAATCTTTTTTTTCCCGAACCTGGTGGGGGGAGGGGTGGCTGTAACCTTCTTTTTCCTTTGAGGAGATGTTCCTTTTGGACTTTTTCCCTGCATTTGGCCCAAACCAGCACAACAGTCTGCAAAAGGAAGGGAAGGAACATCCAGCAATCCAGACAGGTCCTTTCGTCCACAGGATTTCCACTCCGAGGGCTGGCCAGGCCATGTGTCCCAAGTCCCACATCCCGAGCTGTTCGTGGGGTTTGCAGCCCCTCAGGCCCTGCGGGACAACGCAGGGAGCTCTCCCCACCTGCAAACCCGAACATTCCCTGCCCCTCTCCCTGCTCTGATCCCCTCTGCTGACGGGATGCTCCTTCCCGGGGTGGGAATTGTGGGATGGAGCTCTGATGAACATCACCGAGCTGGAGACACACCCTCACCACGGGGTGGATTTGTACCTTAGCCTGAACTTCTCGCCTGAGTTTTTAAGAGAAGAGGAACCCAAGCAGGGAGGAATCCTCCTGTCCTCACTTCCCAGATGCCCAAACAAAGGGATTTTTATGGATCCTGCTGCTGCTCATGCCACTCAGAGATGTCCAAGTGACAGGAAACAGCCTCAGGCTGGGCCAGGGGAGGCTCAGGTTGGACATCAGCAGGCATTTCCCCATGGAAAGGGTGCTCAGGCCTTGGCAGGGGCTGCCCAGGGAGGTTTGGAGTCCCCATCCCTGGAGGTGCCCAAGGACGGGCTGGAGGTGGCACTCAGGGCTCTGGGCTGGGGACAAGGTGAGCAGCAGGCACAGCTTGAACTCGGTCCTGGAGGGCTTTTCCAACCTCAGTGATCCCATGGTTTTAGCGTGCACAGTGTTATCAGTGGCATGGATCCATCTCCCCAGGGTGCTGCATCCTGGTGCGGCCTCCCTTGGGAGGGTCTGGCAGGGGCTGCACATCCACGGCATTAAAAATTCCAGCAGACCCTCGGTCACCTGCAGAGATCACAGGCACCAGGGCTGAAGGGGCTCCTCTCCACAGCAGAGGGGTCTGGAGAGTGATTTCTCCAGGCTGGCATTCCACATCTCCAGAGCATGGAGGGAGAGGGCTCTGGAAGCTCCGCGCGTCCCCTGGGTGGCTCTGGGATCAGGGGACAGGCAGGTGACAGGGCATGGGGAGCTCCTGACCTCAGACTCCCTGCCCTGGAGGTGGGATGCAGCCATCCCACAAGGAATTAGGGACGCTAAAATCCCCCTGAGGGTTGTTTCCTTCCCGTCTGAGCCCGGGCAGGACCGAGGCCAGCACCACAAACCCCAAACTGGGAGCTGCACTCTGGGGAAGTGTCCTACGGGAAGGCAAGCTTTAGAGACGGGGTCTTGTCAGCAGCACGGGGTTATCCTAGCGCTGATCCCACAGGAATGGGGGAGAGAACCCTACGGGAATGTGTTTGATCCCAAAAATCCCCTGTGGTGCTCTCAACCACCAGCAGCAGGGAGGGGAAGGTCCCCCAGGTGACACCACTGCCCTCATCTCCTCCTGCCCACAGCTTTGCCTTTCACCAAAAGCTTTTGGGGAGCTGGAAGTGCCACTTTCCCCCCACTGCCACCCCAATGAGACCCCAAGGCTGTGCTGTGGGGCCCCTTCTGGGTGGCACCACTGCATCCAGGCCCTCCTGGCACACGGGAGGTGCTGTCCAGGAGGGAAGTGTCCCAAGTGAAGGTGAGCGAGCGTTTAAGCCCCATTTAAAGCTCTGTAAGACTTTAAACCCTCAGTGTCACCCAGGGGCTTAAAGGCCTTAAGGCTGCGGCGAGTCCCGAGGCAGAGTTAAAGCCGCTTAAGCCTCCCTCAGCCTCCCTGCTCCTTGAAGGGCAGTCCCGCAGCATCCCAAGGGCTCCTGCTCTAAAGGGCTCCCAAACCCAGGCTCTCACAGAGCAGGACTTGCTTCCAGACTGCTCCAGAGTCTCCTGTTCCACCCACGCTGGGCTCAGCGCAGGAGCTCTCTCCTTCTTTCCCCAGCTTTAAGCCAAAAGGTTTCTGGAGCTGCTTTTCCCCCTTTTCCTGGATGTGAGGTTGAAGGAGCAACTCCTGGGATGCTGCAGGATAAAGGCAGAGCATTTTCCAGCTGACACAGACCCAGAAATCCGGGCTGGACAAGGGCAGGAGAGGCTGGGAGAGGACTGTGCCCCACGCAAACATCCGTGCCCTGATCCCCGGGGCTTATCAGAGCCTACAAAGCCCCATCCTGTGGCAGACCCTGTGAAGATCCCGGCTGCACATCCCCGCTTTAAGCCCCTCCAGCAACTTAAACTGGCTCTAATGTTAAGCCTTTGGAGTATTTTAAACTGCTTAGGCTGCTCGAAAGACCGGCTTAATCTTAAACTGCAGTGCAGCTGCTTAAACAGTTTAAGCTGCTCCCAAAGCCGGCAGGAACACGGGGGCTTGAGCTGTGCTGAGCCCTGGTTGTTGACTGAAGCACGGGGCTGGCCCTGTCACACCCAAAGTGACGCCGGAGCTGTTCTCCTGAGCAGACCTTGCAGAATCCAGGAGGGAAAAAAGACCTTTCGTTACCCTTTCGCAGCAGCTCCGGCTGCGCTCATCCTTCCCCGGGCTCCCTGGGGAGAGGGAGGGCTCCAGGCACAATGGCCCAACTTGGAAGTGTCACCCGGTTCCTCTTCGGTCACTGCAGCCGGAGCTCTGCAGGGAGAAGGGCTCGGGAGTTGGGTTATTAAGGGTGCCCGCCTGCGCAGCCCGGTGGGAGGGAAGGCTGGCTGGCACTTTTGTCTCCCGAAAATGAGGAACTGCTGGAACCTCCAGCGAGGAGGACACGGCTCCGTCCCTGAGCAGGATGAAGCCACATCCGAACCTTCCACGACTCGTCTCAGTCCTGTGGATCTCTCCCCTAGTGGGGTCATTTTTCCCCACTCTCCCAGAGAAATCTCATTGTTTGTCTGGGGTTTTTTCCACATACTTTGATTTTACAGTTTCTTTGTTTTTTCTCTTTTTACACCCAAGATGCAGCCAAGGAGTTGTGCATTGGCTTGCGAAAAGGAGGGAATTCTCCCTGGTGGCCTATCTGGGTATAAAAAATGGGTAAATGTGGTGCCCAAAATAAAAATTGTATCAGGCTCAGCCGATGCTTTGCCTTGTGGATGAATTCACTTCATACACTGGTGATGGTTTGGGCCTTTCACGTGAAATTCTCAGCTTTCACATCACCCTGGTATTTAAAAAACCCAAAAAACCAAAGAATTACCTTCTCAGCTGTACCAAGCACCGATGGGAGGCCGTAAAAGCCCACCTTGCGCTGTGACTCTTTCCCCCTGGAATACTGAACATTGATATTCCTGGATGTGGGTGCTGGTAGCAGAGACTGCACAAGGGGCAAAGGGATCTGCACCTTTCCCTCCGTGTGCAACCCTGACAACCTGAGAGGGCCCAGCCTGTAACTATTTTGACAGATTTATCACTCAGGGAGTTCCCGTGGAATGTGCCTGTTGGTTTGTTTCCCTCGTGGATGTCATTCCAGGCCCGTTCCTCCTGGATGGTCTCTGTGCTCCTGTGGCATTCTCCATGGTCCTAATAACCCACTGGAATATCACCGTAGGATCGTGGAATGGAATGGGCTGGGCTGGAAGGGACCTTAAGGATCATTTAGTTCCAAACCCCCACCGTGGGCAGGGACACCTTCCACTATCCCAGGCTGCTCCAGCTGGCCTTGGACACTGCCAGGGATCCAGGGGCAGCCACAGCTTCTCTGGGAAATCCGTTCCCAGCATTTCAACTGGAATCCATTCTAGGGCCTCAACTCCCTCCCAGGGAACAATTCCTTCCCAACATCCCATCTAAATCTCCCCTCTTTCAGCTTATAGCCATTCCCTGTGTCCTGTCCCTCCATCCCTTGTCCCCAGTCCCTCTCCAGCTCTCCTGGAGCCCCTTTAGGCCCTGCAAGGGGCTCTGAGGTGTCCCTGGAGCCTTCTCTTCTCCAGGAGAGCACCCCCAGCTCTCCCAGCCTGGCTCCAGAGCAGAGGGGCTCCAACCCTCGGAGCAGCTCTGTGGCCTCCTCTGGATTCACTCCAGCAGCTCCAGGTCCTTCCCGTGCTGGATACATCCAGCAGCACCCTGGGGCGGTGCTGGCACGTCACACAGTGGCACCCAGACACGGGGAGGGGTCCCCAGGTCACCACAGCTGGGAGAAAGTGTCCCACACGGCAAAGGTTGTGAGACGCTGCCGGGCTCTGGGAACGCGGCTTCCACGGAGTTACAGCGGGCAGGGAGCACAGGCCTGTCCCCGGCAGCGTCTGACGCCGTTTCCCAGAGCCTCATTGAGATGGGAAAATCTAAAAATAGAACTCGGGATCTGCACAGAGGCCTGGAGGTGCTGGAGGAAAGGCCACGAGTGACCCTGGTGCTGCTGACAGCTCATCACAGATCAGATCCCAGCCCGGCGTCCTGCTGCCCTCCCGGCGGGATGCAGGGCTCACATCCATGCTCTGTTTGCACTCAGGGAGGCAAATTCGGGAATTTTCTGCCCCTTTCCCTGCCCATGGAGACCCCTGAGCCCCTACACGGCCTCACCCTCCCAGCCCGTCCTCAGGGAGCTCTCCCTGCCACGCCGGGAGCAGCTGGGACTCGGGAACTTGCTCCTGCTTTTCTGGCTCAGGAATTGTTATCATTTATTGATAAGTGGCCTTTCGCAAGCCTCGGGGCACTGCTGGAGCCTCTCGGGCTGAGCACGGAGGGAGCGCTCGGGCCCGGCACGGCGGCGGCTGCAGGAGGTAAGGAGACAAAACCATCTCGGCCAGGAAGCAAAGAGCAGCTGCTCGGCATGAACACGGAGCTGCAGCGGAATTCCTGGATCAGCAGGCTGGATGCGTGTGGGAATGACAGGCATGGATGTGTGGGAATGACACACGTCCCCGAGCCCGGGAGCAGGGACCTTGGGAAGCACCCCAGGTTCCTTTTGCACAGTGCAGAGCGTTATCCCAACAGCGTTATCCCAACAGCGTTATCCCAGCCTCACCCACACCATTCCCAGCTCCTGAACATCCCCCATCCTGGCCACCCTGTGCTTTCCCTTCCTCACACCAGTTCTGCCCAGTCCTGTGATGGTAATGGAGCTGGGAAGGGGCTGGAGCCCCAGGAGCGGCTGAGGGAGCTGGGAAAGGGGCTCAGCCTGGAGAAAAGGAGGCTCAGGGGGGACCTTGTGGCTCTGCACAACTCCCTGACAGGAGGGGGCAGCCGGGGGGGTCGGGCTCTGCTCGCAGGGAACAGGGACAGGAGGAGAGGGAACGGCCTCAGGCTGGGCCAGGGGAGGCTCAGGCTGGACATCAGCAGGAATTTCCCCATGGAAAGGGGGGTCAGGCCTTGGCAGGGGCTGCCCAGGGAGGTTTGGAGTGCCCATCCCTGGAGGTGTTTAAAAAACATGGATGTGGCACTTGGGGACGTGGTTCAGTGGCGGCCCTGGCAGCGCTGGGTTAATGGTTGGACTCAATGACCTTAGAGGGCTTTTCCAACCTTAATGATTCTCTAATTCTATCCCCCAATCCCCCACAAGTGTCCCCCAGGAGCATCTCCACCAGCTTTGCCAGCCTCCATTCTACCCCCAACTCCTGCCGTGGGCAGGGACACCTCCCACTGTCCCAGGCTGCTCCAAGCCCCGTCCAGCCTGGCCTTGGACGCTGCCAGGGATCCAGGGGCAGCCACAGCTGCTCTGGGCACCCTGTGCCAGGGCCTGCCCACCCTCCCAGGGAACAATTCCTTCCCAATATCCCATCCAGCCCGAGGTCTCCGCACACCCTGTCCAGTTCCTGATGCAGAGTCCTTCTCCATCTTCCCTGCAGCCTCTTCAGACCCTGGAAGGGGCTCTGAGGTCTCCGCACACCCTCCTCTTCTCAAGGCTGAACAGCCCCACCTCTTCCAGCATGGTGTCGTAGGAGAGGTGTTCCAGAGGTGTTCCAGAGGGGTTCCAGAGAGGTTCCAGAGAGGTTCCAGAGAGTTCCAGAGGGTTCCAGATAGTTCCAGAGGGTTCCAGAGGGTTCCAGAAGTGTTTCAGAGGGTTCCAGAGGGGTTCCAGAGAGGTTCCAGTTCCCTTAGGAACTTTGTGGCCAAGTTGACAAAATGCTGACAACCCTTTCTAAAGGTTTACCCCAAAGTGCAGATTCTTGGGATTGAAGTTTGAAGGTTTTAGGGTCATTTTTGCCCACTGAAGGCTCCAGGATGGAGGTGGCAAAGCTCTTGAGGCTTCTGAGATGCCTGATGAAGGCACTTGGAGAGATCCTCATGGAGCTGGGGTGGAGAAGAAGATGACAGATCCATGGAGGAACAAGGACATGGAGTTACCTGGAGTTAAGTCAGTACCAAAGGTTAAGGCAAGAAGTTCTCCCGAGCAGGAGGAAATTCTTCCCTGTGAGGGGGGTGAGGCCCTGAAGGAGCCGACACAAAGATGGAGAGAGACTGTTTACAAGGGATGGAGTGCCAGCACACAGGGAACGGCTTCCCACTGCCAGAGGGCAGGGACGGGTGGGATATTGGGAAGGAATTGTTCCCTGGCCCAGGGTGCCCAGAGCAGCTGTGGCTGCCCTTGGATCCCTGGCAGGGCCCAAGGCCAGGCTGGACGGGTCTTGGAGCAGCCTGGGACAGTGGGAGGGGTCCCTGCCCATGGCAGGGGTGGGATGGGATGAGATTTAAGGTCCTTCCAGCCCAGGCCATTCCATGATTCCCTGAGGAACATGAGCTGGCTCTGTCACCCCTGAGCCACCTTCCCTGCCCGCAGCACGTCCTTGGCCGGGCCCAGCTCCGGCGTCTGAGCAGCACAGAGACAATGTCCTCCCCTAAGTGGGTTAGAGGAGATTGGATTAGCAATTTCTGAGTTAGTAAAAGTCTAAGGATGGCAGATAAAACAAAGTGTGACAGCCTAAGCAGCCGCTGTCAGCGGGGATTGATCACGGCGCTAATGGCCAGCGACAGGCTCACATTAATAACACAATAACCCGGCTCGGGATATTGGCACTATCACAACCCTTTAACCTGGCAATAACTCATGGGGAAAACGCTCCCAGTGGCACAGCCAACGTGGCTCTGCCGCCTCCCCCTCCAGCTTCCGGGCAGCCGGAATTCCGAGGGGTCACCAGCTCTGCCGGGCGGTGCCATCCGGAGACCCCAGTGTCCCATGCCCAGGCAGGGATTTACACCAGGATGCCCCTTGGGGTGTGGGCACAGCTGTGGTGGTCAGGGAGGGACCAGGAGATGTGTGGGGGTGATCCCAAAGCGGTGGCAGGGAAGAACAGGGAGTGCGGAATATCAGGAAGGTGGGACTTCAAGCTTAGAGCACTCAGTGAAGGTATCTGAGGGAACTGGACAGCAGGTGACTGTGGGGAAATTTGGGGATTTTTTTTCAAGATATTCCGAATTTCAGTCACACAAACCATTCCCAGTTTGCCTGGGAAGCCTCCTGCTTCTACTCCAAGCTGTGGTGGGAGAAGAGACACCGGGGAAATAACCAAAAAAA
>VZTD01000674.1:130683-141355 GCA_013397725.1 Rhagologus leucostigma
TGCAGAGGAGCCCTTCCCTTCCCTTCCCTTCCCTTCCCTTCCCTTCCCCTCCCCAGATCCCACCACCTCCCCAGGGCTGGATCTGCCAACCCCTCCGAGCCCCAGACAGGTGGAATTCCTGGGAAATCCCGTTGCTGCCCCAGTTTGGCCGGGTCAGGGATGTGGGATGCCCGTGGCTGGTCACACCCACGCGCTGTGTCAGCCTTTCCAGTGGAGCCAGCACCCTTGGGTTTGGCTCAGACAGTCCCGGGAATGTCGGCGTGTGCCGGACATGGAGCAGGAGGTGCTGGGCAAGGAGTGGGACCTGTGCCACAGTGCAGGGATCAGCATCCTGCCCCGTTCCCGGTGCTCCCTGCATCCCCTCATCCATCCCTGCCAGCAGAAAGGAGGATTAGCCCACCCCTGCTGTGCCAAAAAATTCCATTTAAGGGCACAGAACCCCCCAGCTGTTATAAAGTGCATTAATTCCAGCATGGATCCACTCCCAATCCGTGGCTGGGGTGCTGCTCCAACCTTTCTTTGGAGTCAGGACCACTTGTTGCCCAAAACAACAAGTCAGGGACTACCAAGAGGAAAATCTGGGAGGCTGGGGGTGTTATTTAGGGATGCAGGGACATGGCTGCGTCCCAGGAAAACACAATCCCCTCCTCAGCACAGAGAGGCAAATCCCTTCCTTCCCAAGGGGCTCCTGCCCTGACGGTTCCGCCTCATCCCTTTCTTTGCGGCGGAAGGCAGAACCTAAAACAAATTTCCCAAAAATAACGGTGGAAATGCAACGGAGCTTTGAAGGATCCCCCGACTAATTAGTCCGGGAGCTGAAAGCAACCAGTTCCAGCCTGGCCTGCGATCGCTCTGACAGGGAAAGAGCCCCGAAAGGTTTGCTGCCAAACGGGGGCGTTTCCCCAGGTAAGGAGCGAGGCCTGGAGAGGCTGGGAGAGACGACACCCCGGAGATGCCGCTGTCCAGCACTTTTCCCTGCGAAGCTGCCCCAGCGCCGGCTTCGCTGCAGCACTGCACGCGAGGGCCGAGAAGCGCAGAAGGGAGGGCTCAGCTTGTTTGGCTTAATTAGAATAATGAAGCTGTGAGTGCGGCGGGAGGAGGGCGGCGGAGCTGCGGCTGTAATTGGCAGGGCTCGGGCAAGCGGAGCGGGCGGCTGGCAGCCATATGGAAGCAGCAAAGTGAGGGCAGTGAGTGACAGCCCGAACCTGTGGCGCTCTCATTAATTCCAACAGCAGAGCCGTGATGGATGTGGCAGCTCCCCGCTGCTCCCCGGCTCGTTCCGGCGAGCTGCTGCCGCTCCTGCTGCAGCCGGGGCCGGGCAGGGAGCGGGGAGAGGGGGAACGCCCAAAGGAGGGCAAGAGAGGGAGAGGAGGAATAGGAGAAGGGTGGTGGGGTGAGGTGGGTGCGTGTTGTGATCCTTATAATCCGGGTTCAGGTCGGGTTTTCCACCCAGAGTCCCGTTTTCCAGCCAGGATTCGCTCCGTGTTGGAGTCAGAAGTGTCTCAGAGCCCCCAGGACCCGGCTCTGGTCCTGCCTGTGCCCTTGGTTCTTTTTCCAGGCTCCAGGCAAAGTGCCGGGGCCAGGCTGTGCCCGTGGCCCCTCTGCCAAGCATCCTCACGTGCTCATCCTGCTGAGGGGCAGCCCAGTGGCCCGGTGACACGCTCCAGTGTCCCCAGTCGCAGTCCTTGGTGTGTCCGAGGTGTGGGATCTGCAGAACCACCAGGAGTTTGCTGCTGGAATCCCAAATCTGAGGCAGGAGGGACTCTCCCTCTCTGCCACCCTAAGGAGGACAGGAACCCTTCCAGGATTCACACTGGGATGTGACCCAGTGTGGCTCAAACCCCTTTCTTGTTCTATCCCGAAGCTTCTGCCAGGATCCCACGGGAATTACGGCACTGCCAGCACTCCATATGGACTGACCACATTCAGCTTAACCTTCCTGCAGGGCTCCCACCTTTTCCTCAGCTCCACCACATCCAGGATTTGCACCAGAGGCAGCTCCCTCTTGGATATGAGGTGGGTAATGGGCAGTTCCACATTCCACGTGCTCCTCGGAGCAGGGGGGGCCATGCCTGTGCTCAGGGAGAGATGTCTGCAGGATACAACCAGTGGCAGGAAGCTGTGGGAGCAGGGAGCACAGCTGGGAAGAGTTTGGATCCCATTTCTGAGCACCATTCCCAGGGAAAGGGCCGGGAAGTGCCGGCTGGAGCAGTCACCCATGGATGGGCAGGGATGGTTATGGACAAACCCTGTGTAATTCCTGCTCTGGCCCAGGAATTTGGAACCTTTTCCATTGGAACAGCCAACTATTGGAGATCTCCAGGAGCCAGCTTTAATGGTCTAAATGTCCTTTCCTCTCTCTCGAGGGAAGGGAAAACATCTGGGCAGCTCCACCTCGGAGCTGTGCCTAAATGGGTGTCTGGGCACAGCATCCAAGCTGTTTTCCTTCCCGGAGGGAATCCTGGCTGTGGGAAGCTGTGGGACAGACTGGGAGAGCCCTGCCTGTGTCACTACGAGCTGCTGTTTCACCCCCAGCACTGCCTGAATCCCGATTTTCCTCCCTCCCTCCCCCTGAGGGAAGGGGCTTCCCATGAAGGGGAACGGGGAATGAAATGCCAGGATGGGAACTCGTTTGGGTGAGGCTATCAAGCCTCATTTGTTTTGCCCCGTTGCCTCGGCAAAGGAGCGTGCAAAATGAAGGGCTGAGCGTGCAGAGAGCAGAACTCCAGCTCTCCCTCTCCAGGCATGCCCAGTGGGGAGAAGCCGAGGTGATGCCTCACGCCGGGGCTGGCTCCCACACACTGCAAAGCTAACGGGGAAAAATGGATCTCTGGGCAACTCCACTGAAAGCACGAGGCCGCTGCACTCATTTGAAGAAGCAAGGAAAGCAAGATGGAGAAGGAAAAATTGGTTTTATTGTAGAACTCCAGGCGCAGAGTTCCTCCAGCAGGAAAACACAGAACACTCGGAGTAGCCAGGAGCTCTGCAGCCTGTACAGCCATTTTTCAGTGGGTATTTCAGTGCTGGAGACCAGCAGGTAAAGGATCCCAGAATAACGAATCTCCTTTGCAGGCTCCACGGTGAGGAGGAGGTTTCTCAGCAACTGGTGCCTCCCGCACTGCGGCTGCGGCTCTTCCCGGACCGGGACGAGGCTTTTGCTCCTCAGGATGCTGAGCTCTGCTTCACACTCCAGCCTGGGTGGCCTCCTCAGTGTCCCTGCCCTACCTGGGCATGCCAGACGGCAAGGGCCACCACCAACCTGCAGGAAAGCTCTGGTGACAGCACAGAGGAGGTGCCAGGCTGGCCTTGCTGTCACAGTGCGTGTGTGGGGGAGCCACGAGGCCACAGCAAGGGACTCAGCTTCCCGGTGGGTTTGGGTGGAACAAGGTGGTCTCCACCAGTTTGCTCCTCACTAGATGGGTGTCCCAGCAGCTGCTGCCACCTCCGAGCTGGGGACACCTCAGGCCGTGCCCGTGCAGCCGCGTCAGGGCAGCGCCGACCCCGCTCCTCTTGGATCGATCATCGGAGCAGGGATGCGCCGTGCCCAGCCCGGCCTCGGTGACTCCTGCGGGGTCCGAGCTGGGCCGTGAGCTCCCGGCTGGCTCTGCCGTGACCCGTGGGAGGCCAGGCTGTCCCTTTGGTGGCCCCAGTTCGGCCCCGAAGGCCCCCACAGGCCCGGCTCATCCAGAGCCCTTCAGAACCCCTTGGGAGCTCCAGGCTGGAGGTGCAAGAGGTGCTGGAGCCTCAGGCCGAGGGAAAGCATGGCACAAATCCCAGGGCTGGGCGGCTCCAGCAGAAAGCAGCTCTGATCCTGGACAGGAGCTCTGCTTTGGAAGAGCAGCAAAGAAATTAATTAGAAGGATGTGCCAGCAGTCAAACACAGCAACCCTGTCAGCTTTTCCCACACATTTCCCTTCCTGAAGTTGTTTCCAGGGGCTGAAATGCAGAATTAAGCTGGCTGCAAGGCTGAGCTGCTGCTTCCAAGGCTCTGTCTCCGCAGCTCTGCAGAGCCAAGCTGTCTTTGAGCTGCTGGAGCTGAGCACGAGAGGAGCGCTGCTGCTTCGGTCTCGGGAGCTTCACGGGTCCTGCATGGGTGGTAGACAGCAGAAGGCAGCATTTGTTGGGCAGTCAGGAGAAGCGAAATGACTTCGTGATGGCCCCTGATTTGTCCTCTGTGGCCACCCCAGCGTTTCCAACCCTCCCGAGCGAGCAGCAGAGTGATGAGGAGTGGGGATGTGCAGGGAAAGGCTGGTTGGTGTTGGCTGGGGTGCTCTGAGCTCCCTCCGTGGGGCTGGAGAGGGTCTGAGGGCTCGTGGGCAGGGGGCAAAGAGCCCATCACTCGTTGTGGCCACCAGGATAATGAGACAGAGCACAGTGAGGGTGTCCCCAGCACCCCAGGTGTGATCCAGTGACAAACCTCAGGGGCCTGGGGGTGTCTCCCACGTGGGAGGCTTGGAATATGCCTAAGGATGAGAGGGAATGGCCTCAGGCTGGGCCAGGGGAGGCTCAGGCTGGACATCAGCAGGAATTTCCCCATGGAAAGGGTGCTCAGGCCTTGGCAGGGGCTGCCCAGGGAGGTTTGGAGTGCCCATCCCTGGAGGTGTCCAAGGAAGGGCTGGAGGTGGCACTCAGGGTTCTGGGCTGGGGACAAGTTTGGGGATCAGGCACAGCTTGGACTTGATGATCCTGGAAATATTTTCCACCCTCAGCGAGTCCGGGATTCTGTGACTCTCTAAGGGGGATCAGAGATTGTGGCCAAGCTCAGACCCCTCTGTTTGGGGGTGGGGATGGGCAGGGGGAGGCAGCAGCACCTCCAAACCCTCGCTGGGGCTGCTGGGTGCCAGTGCTGAGCTGAGCTGGGAATTCGGCTGTAGGAGAGCTCCTCCATCACCTTTTCCATCCTGCTCTGCCATGAAATGGGTGGAGAATTGCCGGGAGGTGCCGCCAGCAGAACGGAGCAGCTCCCGAAATGCTGCTGGGGCAGCCCGGGTGAATTCCCTGCTCCCGTCCCTGTGCATCCATGGAGTGAAATGCTTCCCTGGAAATCCACGCCCCTCGCTCCTGCTCCAAAGTGTCCCGTGCCGGAGGTGGCACTGGGCACAGAGGCAGAGCACACACGCCCTGCGGGACCTGCACGGGCAGGGAAAGCAGCACACGGACAGCTCGGCCTGCACGCGGTGGGGATACCAGGAACAGGGTTGGCACGGCTGAAGCACCCGGGGATCCTGTCCATGGTGCCAGAAAGTTCTGGATTCACAGGGAATTCCTCACAAGGACACTTCCTCTGCCAAAGCCTTGTCACCTGACCGAGGTGAGCAGGAGAGAGCCTGCATCTCCTGAACAGTGCTGGCACGGCGGGGTCGTTTTCCACTTCCCACCGTGCTGCTGAACGTCCTTCTCCTTGTCCCCACCATGTCTGCCTGGGACAGCGCCATTTTTCCTGCTGTGAGGGCTTCCATGCCCAGATGTTCAGAGCTGATGGTGCCTTTGCTGCAGCACAGCTACGAAAAGCTCTGAGAAGGGCTGTCCTGGGCTGCAGAGCTGATCAGGGAGCTCGGATCTGAGTTTCCAGGGTGGACAAGGTCAGGAAATCTCTGTCCTACTAAACCCACACAGGGCAAGCATCACCACCTGCCTGAGCCTTTCCCAGCACTTCCTCCAGGCCCAGCATCCCGCGGTGCTGTGATCATCTCTTCTGCGGGCACTGAGGGAGTTTTTTTTCACTTTAAAGCTTTCCTCCCCTCAGTGTGGGCCTTTCTGAGCCTCCCTCACTGTGCTGAGTAACTCTGTGCTCTGAGCCTCGTCTGCCTGCTCAGCTGGCCCTGCTTGGCGGGCAGATTAATTTGGGAATGGGGACACTCACCTCAGCCAGGAGCTGCTGGATGATCCCTCTGGGGCTTCGTGATGTTCCTAATCCCGACCTGGGAGTGTTTTGACTGCCAACAAGCCGGGTGCTGCGGATCTGCTTCTTAATCACATCAGGCTCCTCAGGTTTCCAAGGCGAGCGCTCGTAAGTTCAAAATTCCTGTGCGAAACACATGCTGCTGCATCTTTGTGTGGAAAACATTCCTGTTGGCAGGCTCTGCAGGAGAGCTTGGAGAGAACAAATATCAAAGTGTGACAAGCAGGGCTGATTACAAATAGCAGGAACATTTGCAGAGCACTGCAGAGCCGGGCCCACGCAGGACGCTCCTCCGGAGCAGAGCCCGGCTGCTCCCCGGGGATTGTCCGGCTGCTGGAGCTGCTATCCGTGAGCTGCAGAGCTGCTCTGCCTCTCCAAAGCCAGGGAAAATCACCTCAAAGGGTGGCAGAAAGGGATGGGGGAGGCACGCACCAGCAAATCTTAGCGGGGATGCAGAATTCGGGTCTCGCTGCAGCTTCCCAGGGGGATGGATGTGCAGAAGTTGTTCTTGTGCTGCCTTTTAAAGCTGGAAGCAGGAGCAGGTTAAACAACCTTTCCCCATCAGGGCCGCAGAACCTGCTCCAGGACTGCAAATCCCACCTCAAAACACCACAGCTTGTTCCTACAACAAAACAACCCCACTTTTGGTGGTGTTTCTGGCCACATTTGCAAGCTGAGGTTTGATATCTTTACAAAGGGTGTTGCCTTGAGTGGTCTGTTTGCATCCATGACAGGATATTTGTGAGGATCTCGGTCTTCCTCACATCATTTCCAGGATGGTTTTATGGGAATGGTGAGGTAATCCAGAGAATTTCTCCCTGGATGTCAGGGATTCAGCGGAGACGCAGTCCCAGCACCCCAGCCTGCTGGCAGTCAGCGTTCTCGGATATCAAATAAATGTTCATGGACAATTTTCAGGGTCTGGATTGTGCCATCTGTCAGAGCAGCACTGGGAGGTTTTAATTATGGTTTACACTCTGTCTTCAAGCACCTGGATTCGTTTTTTCATCCTGTCAATTATTGATGGGGATTTGCTAAAAAGTGCCTCAGTTCCACTTTGTGCTCTTGCCCTGCAGCAGCTGGGCCGGGAACGGAGCTGGGAAGGGGTCAAAGTGTGCAGGGGGTGAGGACACTCCTTGCTCAGCCATTTCCTGGAGTGGAAGCCAATTCCATGACCATTCCCAGGTTTATCTTTGGAAGAATTTTCTGAGGGACTTACTCAGGTGAATGATTTGTGAGGGAAAAGGGATCAGAGCAGCTTCCCAAGGAGGAGGGAGATCTGGATGGGGAATTCTGCCCCTGTGCCCCGCTCAGGTCAGACCCCACCTGCAGAGCTGCCCCAGCCCTGGGGCCCAGCACAGGAAGGAGCTGGAGCTGCTGGAGCCAGGCCAGAGGAGGCTCCAGGATGAGCAGAGGGATGGAGCAGCTCTGCTGGGAGGAAAGGCTGGGAGAGCTGGGATTGTTCACCTGGAGAGGAGAAGCTCTGGGGTGACCTCACTGTGGCCTTGCAGGGCCTGAAGGAGCCGACAGGAAACATGGAGAGAGATGATTTACAGGGGATGGAGGGACAGGACACAGGGAATGGCTTTAAGCTGAAGGAGGGGAGATTTAGATGGGATATTGGGAAGGAATTGTTCCCTGGGAGGGTGGGCAGGCCCTGGCACAGGGTGCCCAGAGAAGCTGTGGCTGCCCCTGGATCCCTGGCAGTGCCCAAGGCCAGGCTGGACGGGGCTTGGAGCAGCCTGGGACAGTGGGAGGTGTCCCTGCCCATGGCAGGGGTGGCACTGGATGGGCTGTAAGGTCCCTTCCAACCCAACCCATTCCATGATTCCATGAAATCCCCTCTGAGCTGGCGACCGATGTCCCCAGGCTGTGCCGGGTGGAGGAGCACACGGAAAGCTCAGCCTGGGGGTGGCAGGGGTCACACAGGCCCTGCTGCCTGCACCTCCCAGAGACTCCTCCAGCACCAAAACACAGCTCTGGAATGCAGCATTCCATGCCCAGCACCCTGCAGGGCTCCCGGAGCAAAGGTGTGGCCTCCAACGCTCCCAGGAAAATCCAATCTATCCGATTTTCCGAACCAGCCGCTCCGTTCTCTCCAATCGAAGCGGTGCCCGTGAAACAATGAGGGCACAGCCCCAAAAGGGGTGGGAGCAGCGAGCTGCCAGCTTTCCCTGCATCCGTGAGCCCGCAGCTTCCAGCAGGAATCGCTTGCCAATCCATATGGTGTTGTGTGGATGGGAAATGTCACGGAACATAACGTCCTGATATGTTTAAAAATAAATCGCTGGGACGGCTGAAAAAATAAATGACTGAAGGGAGGGGACTGGTGGTGGCTTTTGCTGGGGATTAATTTTGTGTTTGGTTTGGGGAGAGCTCGGTTCAGGTGAGAGCCGCTGTTGGTCGGATGAACTGGGCTCCGAGGAGCGCCGGGGAACGAGGTCAGTCCCTTAATTAATTTATGCAAATTGCTGCTTCCTTCTCCTCCGTCTGAGCGTTAGTGACACCTGTCTGCTCTCCTGGCAGCAGGGAACACACAGGGAAGCACCAGCAGGACTTCGGGAATGGCACCAGCAGGAGCGGCGGAACTTCCAGAATCAACCCAGAAAGCTGCAAAATGATCGTCATGATTATTGATTATTGATTATTGATTATTACTGACACACTGATCAGAGCCGTTACCTGAAGGCACCGGGCTCCCACTCCATGCACGGAGCCTGGAGCATCAGGATGAGCTCCTGGCTGGATGTCACCCTTGGAAAATCCACCCCAAATCCCCTTCCTGGGTTTCCTCCGTGTCCCTCCACCTCTCCCTGCCTGCTCCATGATCCCCCCGAATCCAGACCTTGCCTTCCAAGGGAGTTGGATCTGGAAGATCCTTAAGGTCCTTTCCAAGCCGAACCATCCCGTGGTTCTTCCCTGAGCCTCCCGGCGTGGTGGGAGCTGTCCCTGCTCACTGGGATGGGACTGGGTGGCTTTAAAGGTTCCTCCCAACCAAATTATCCTGGGAATTTTCCACAGAACTGGGCTGTAAATTAATGGATTCATTAATACAGACCAAGGAGCCGGAAGAGGATATCCAGACTCTGGGAATTGCGTTTGGGAAGGGATGGAGAGAAGGGAAGGATGCCATGAGATGGGCAGGTGGCACCTGACTGGGTTCCAGCCTGCACCTGGCAGTGAATAAATAACAACAACAACAACAACAACAATAATAATAATAATAATAATATACAAAATCGGTGCAAATTCCTGCCCCAGAGGGATGGGAATAGGCAAAATGGGCTGGGAAAAGACTGCAGTTACTGCAATGGGAATGGGGCACCCCAAAGTTTCTCCCATCCTTCTCCCATCCCCTATTTAGGGGTTATTTGGGGAAGAGAAAGTCTTCAAGATTCCCAAAAAATCCCCCCTGCGTTCATTTTGCTGTTAGCACTCCAGGCAGCTTTATTCAATTTTATTTTTTAAGGAATTTCCCCTGGTTTTGATGAAGGCCCAAGGAAGAAAGCAAAGCTGGGACAGCAGGAAAAAATCCTGGCAGAGGGAAGGGAATTGAGGGAACGTTGGTGCAGCTGCATCGAGGCACGAGCTTGGCCTGAATGCCAGTTTTTGGGGTTTTTCGCCCATTTCATCACCCAGACAGGACAAACTCCACCAGCTCAAGCTGGGCCCATGCAGATATCCCAGGAAAATCCTGTTTTCCTGGTAGAAGATGCTCCAGAACCAATCAGCACATGGCAAATGCCTATTTCTGGGATAATTTATCACGATTTCCTTTGGATCTTTTGTTTCTTTTGTGAGAGATAAAGAAATACAGGTTTCATTAAATAAAAAACATCATTTGGGCCCAAAATTGCAGGGTTCTGCACGAAAAAAAAAACATGTACAGATTTTAAAACAGTTCTGGGTTGCTTGTGTGGGTTTTTGTGGTGTTTTTTCCGAAGAAAACCTGTTTTGTTCAAAACTCCGAAGCCTCCAGCATTATTTCCAAGAGGTTCCTCATGTTTTATTCCCTTCTTTTTTCCTATTTTTTTGGGAGAACCGTTTGAAAATTTGGCCAGGGTGAAAAAAGCAGAACCACAGGAGCCCTGTCTGGCGTGAAGGTTCCTTTTCTTGGCAAAATCCAGCCCAGATGTGATGAGGCAACAGCCCCGTGGGGAGCAGACGGAGGCTGGGTCGTTCCCTCTCCCAGGGTACAGCAGGATTCCCGCCTTTCCATCGCGTTTGGATCGGTGCTGGAAATACGGGCACTCTTCCATGGGAAAATACCCGGAATTTTTCCGAGTCGTGCTCCTGCCTCCCTCAGCTGCCCCTGGGGCTCCCTCCTCTCCCATCGTGGGGCTCCCTCCTCTCCCACCCTTCTCCTGCTTCCCCCCAGAGTCCAGCCTGGCTGGATTTCCTTCCAACCTCTCTGCCTGGAGCCGGGATTGGGATTCCAGAGGAGTTTTCCCCCCTGGCACCCACTGAGCACAAACTCAAGCGTCCATCTGTGCTGCAGAGGGATGGGAATGGAGACGGGGATGGGATGGGGATGGGGATGGGGATGGGGATGGGGATGGGATGGGGATGGGATGAAGTTTGGGAGGGATGAGGTGCTTTGGGGACTTGAAGTGGGGCACTCCGGGGAGGGAAAGCAGGAGCCGCTTCTGGGGAGGCTGCTGCTGCTTTTTGACCATTCTGGGGCTTCGAAGTGGTTTCTGGGAGGTTGCAGTGAATTTGGGGAAGGTGACGTAAACCCCCCGCAATTTGGGTGGCTGAGGTGAAGTCCCC